>JAHWFP010186745.1:0-19104 GCA_023313725.1 Lithobius niger | reverse complement strand
TCTTAATAAAAACGGATGAAATTCAGGATTTGTCCACCATTTGAGAAGCCCTTGCTGAGGAATGAAATAATATTATTTTGAAATTTTTAGAAGTCAAGATGATAACCCATATTCAGATTGAAGTTGCAATGCCATATGCAAAGTTTTGTTTCGCCTGCATTTTTGAATAAGCTCATTGGTCTCTTTTAAAAACATATTTTAAATTTTGCTAAATACCTCTCGAACTACTAAAGCCAATGTATTTTTACTGCAGCCATTGTAATGCTCGTGAAAAAAAGATTAAAATGGTGTATTTAAACATTTAAATCGGTCAATTTTTGACCAAGTTATGAAAAAACAGTTATTCGATTGGTGATAATGTGGAGTACAAAACCGAAAATCGGAGGTAGCGCTATCTTCTCGTGCCACAGCGCTATTTTATTATGCGCTCACTGTGTGGTGCTGATGTCGAAGAAAAATGGCCGCTCCTATTAGCAGGGAAAAGCTCATGGTGGCTAAAGCTTTAGAAAAAAAAAAGCAGCAGTTAGAAAACCAAAGACATGTCATACACTTGGAAGAAAGAGATGAAACTGTATACGAAATGTAAGTAAACCAATAATACATAATTTCGATACTTGATACAAAATGTGCAACACATCGTGTAAAGAGATGAGTGGATTTGTTAGGCCTAACTAAAACATCTATTGACAGAGGGCACAATATGCCGTCCACTTCAAGTGTTACTACGGCCAGTTTCGTTAGGGAGCTATATCCTGAGTCTTTCAAGAGATCACCAAATGATGACATCATGTCTACTACAACAGATGACAGTCTGTGTTCTGGAACAGATGACATCCAATCAAGCTGGACACCAGATGATGATGACTTACGACAACTACGAAAAGTAAGAATTGGTTGCATTCTGATAACAATGAGTGTTGTATTTCTCATTACTACAATGGCACAATTTTTAGAATGTGTCGTGACGTAATGTCATGTAGAGGTGCCCGTTTCTGTAGTACCATAGCAGAAAAACTGTAAGGGGTGACGCATGTCACAGAACCGTTTTATCTCCGTGTTGGTTTTAATTTACTGTTGTCTTCTTTTTTTTCAATGCTTTCGCCCAAAATTAACAAAATTTGTTGTTTGAATACACCATTTGACTGGGTTTACGAGTGCTTTTGAATGGTGCTATTCTCAAGACTGTTGGTTGGGCTCATGTTATTTAGAAAACTAAAAATGTCCTTAAAATATATTTTAGCACAAGAAACTTGTTCACGAAACCAAGCAACTGAAACCTATTCTTCCCAAGCCGACCTTCTCAACCAAAATACAGTTTTTAATTCAAAGGCTTGTTGCAGATGTATGTGCTGCTTCTGGGCAGCAAAACAATGGCTGTATTGAGAAATGCAGTCGGTGTGAAATATATTCATAATACGCTAAAGGAGTAATGAGTAATACTAAGTTTATTATTTTTATGATTATTAACGCAAAGCATGTATTTATTATTGACATGTGCTATTGATATCACATTGTAGGAGACATCAAACAATGCAGTGACAATACCTCAGCCAAAACGAAACCATGCGAAGCTAACCAAAAAAACAATAAACGATTGGAATCCTACATACATTGAAAATGAGCTTGATTACAGTGAGCCTGACGTGCATATTTATTCAAGAAATCCTGCTGAATACATTGGCGTAATGGAGCCTACTGAAAACATTGATGCAGGAGACCTTATTGAGAACATTGATGAAAGGCATCCTACTGAGCGCATTGATGATAGATACTCTGCTGAGCACATTGATGAAAGAGACCCTACTGAACAGGTTGATGCAAGACACCCTACTGATGAATCCAACCTACCATCATATAACCTTCAAAAAACTTCAAAATAAGCAGACGATGAAATAGAAACCCTGATAAGTGAAAGAGAAATGCTGCTGTAAAGGCCCGTGTAGCAGGGAAATCTTATACAAATCGTAAAGGAACTATAGTTCCAGAGTTGACCCCAAAAGTTGGCTTGTTATGCTCTGCCACCTGCCGTTACAAATGCTCCGAAACATTTCCAGATGAAAAGCGCAAGATTATATTTCATCGATTTCGAAAACTTGACAGGAATACACAAAAAGCACACATATTTGGTTGCATTACGAAGTGTGCAGTAAAACGACGGAAGTAAAATGCACATGAACAACGTACAGCCTCATTTGAGTTCCACATTACGTGTGATGGCACCAAACATCATGTATGTAAAACAGCGTTAATAAAGTTGCTTCAGATTGGTAGAAAAAGGTTTTACCTTGTCCGTAATGAGGTTGCTTCACGAAACTCGAGTCCTAGTCCGTGCAAAAGTGGAAAGCAATTACCACCAAATTAGATGAAAGAGTCAGTTAAAAACACTGTCCGTGAACACATTACATTATTTCCTGCAGAGTGCTCACATTATTCACGTCATGATAATCCCAACAAGATCATCTTGTCACCTTTGTTGTCTGTACCAAAGATGTACGAACTATACAAAGAACATTGCCAGGAAAAAATATTCCAAATGAAGAACAAGCATCTCCTAGAACTTATCGAGAAATTTTTGTAACAGAGTTCAATCTGTCATTTGGATATCTGAAAAGTGACACTTGCAAAGTCTGCGATTCAGGAAACAGTAACGAATCATATGTCAAAAGTTACAAAGTAGCCCATGAAAGGTCAAAAAAGATAGAGAAGATGTGAAAGCAGATCCGCAGAAATGCTACGTTACCTTTGATATGCAACAAACAATGCCAATTCCAAAACTTAGTACGTCGATAGCGTTTTACTTGCGCCAGCTGTGGTTTTATAACCTAGGAGTACATCTCATTGCATCCACTGAGAGCAAACTTGTATGATGACCGGACTGAAAATGTTGCATCACGTGGAAGTCATGAAGGCATAAAAAGTTTGTGGGCATTTATCCAGCTAAGTGGAAACTCTGAGCACCATGACCATTTTATTGCATGGTTAGATTCATGTGGAGGACAAAATAAGAATTTTGGACTTGTTTATTTTTGGAACTATTTGTTTTTGAAGGGCATGTTTAAATGCATTGACCACAAATTTCCAACAGTTGGGCACATGTACTTAGATTGTGACAGAGACTTTGGTAGGGTGGAGCAAAACATGAAAAAACACGTAAACGTTTTCGAGCATGATCAATACAGATAAATTATCCGCAAAATTGACACGACCATGCCTTTCACTGTTGTTGATTTGACAGATCGGTATGTGAGTACTGTCAATATTCATAAGGGCCTGGACTTTGTCCAGCGTACATTAAACGTGCAGAAAGAAACAGTAGCTTTCAGGGATAAAGTACGTTGGATTCGTGTTGATAAATTTGGTACATAAAGGTATAAGTACAGTCACAGTGACGAAGAGCCGTTTAAAGAAGTAAGTTTCGTCCGCTTACATGGACCTAAAAAAATATATCAAACTACAGCCTTCAAAGTATTAGGCAGAGTAACACGATTTCAGTTGAGAAGCTGGTAGATTTAAAAACACAACTGCCTTATATCCCTCTAGTTCATCGTGGTTTTTATGGAAATTAACTAGCTGAGGCCCGTGGGTGTTTGATGCACCATTTGCAACATTGGGACGGCTTGTGCTGTCATGTGTTTGTTGCGGAAAACGTGTATCCCGTTTATGTATTTTGGCACACACTGGCCAGAAGCGCTGATTTTCGTTCGTTTCGCTCGTTCATTGAGCACTACCTCTTACCCGGTCTCTATGGACTTTCATACGAATATTTCCACGGGATGGCGCTTTCAATGACGGCTTTGTCATTTTTTTTGTCAAGATCTGACCGAGTTACACTAATCCTATTATTTTCATTGTCCACAATGACAAAACCATTAGCAAGCGGTGAAGGATGGTGAACGGGTGGTGTTTAATTCACCATTTGCAACATTGGGATGGTTTGTGCTGTCATGTGTTTGTTGTTAAGGGCGTTATGCCATCTATACGCCGTGTATGGATTTTTGGAGCACGCTGGCTACGAAACAGATTTTGTTCGATAGTTAACTGAGTTTCACTAATCTTTTCATTTTAATCATATACAAATACAGAACCTTTCGCCAGCAGCGTAATATTAAGTTGGTTATACATGAAGCAGTATTTTATTCATTGAAACTTATATTGTTAGTTTATGCACACGGCTTACTAACGCTGATTTTTTTTCACTTCGCCTACTCACTCAGCACCTCACCTGACCCGGACTCCATGCACTTTCATTTGGATTTCCACTGTAAATAGATAAATACACCTTTGTACCATGGGTTCGTGTATGCTATTTTTTACTTGATCGTGGGCAGCAATTAAATATTTAACAGTTACACTATACCTTTGATTTTAATCGTCTACAATGACAGAACCTTTAGCCAGTGGTTTAATATTAAGAAGCATTTACCTGAATTGAAGCATTGTTTCATCCATCGTTTCAGTTTATTGGCAACAATCATTCCATTTAGAATAATCGAATACTGTTATTATTAGACGGGTGGCCGGGTGTTGTTGACAATCAACGCAGCATTGTTACTGTTATTATTAGACGGATGTCCGTCTGGGTCGAGTGGCCGTTTTACACCACTGCAACTAGTTTATATTAATTTAGACTAGCGGAGTCGCTCGCTTCGCTCGCTCATTCCGCGTCGTCTCGCTACGCTCGAGGAGCTTTCATGCTACAACACTTATGCTGCAGACAGACATTCCACATCTAAAATGATCAAGCAAATGTCCAGAATGTAGTGCGCGTTTTTTTGAGGCTTCAGTTCATAAACAAATTAACTAAACAAAAAACGGCTTTGCCATTTAGAAAACCAGCCCCCTTCTGCCGTGTGCCTAAACTGCCAATGAGCCAGAAGGCGAGACACGCGATTTCTACCCCAGCCGGCCTTAGCTTGAAAAATACGTTCGAGGAGCTTTTATGCTACAACTCTTACGCTGCTGACAGACATTCCACATCTAAAACAATCAAGAAAATGATCAGAATGTAGTACGCGTTTTTCTTAAGGCTCAGTTCATAAACAAACGATATGGTAACCATAAATCACTCCAACAGTCTGGCCACCTAATAGCTACATGCACCTCTTGTTCAGATTGTCAGCCATAATACCTCTTGACTACAGTACAGGACTAAGCGTGCTACGTGGCACAAGAATCATGAACCTTCCTCATCCAACCTGATTCCCGTTGTGTACTGAATGTATAAAAAAAATGTCTTATATGCTGAATGGAGCGTATAAAGAGTGTCCAAGTTGTAACTTATCTTTGTATGTAATCCCTTGTCACAAGATCGTCTGGGGAAGAGAATGTGGGTCTCGTTTCCCAGACCAGGCCAATTACTTCAACATCACCGAATCTTATTTTACCAAAGCCTCGATAAAGGTATTTTCTTTCTGGCAGGAGATGAGACACGTGATTTGTAGCCCAGTCGGCCTTGGTTTGTAGAAGCGATCCCCTTTCTGGCATGCACCTAAACTGACAATGAGCCAGGAGGCGAGACACGCTATTTCTTCCGCAGTCGGCCTTGGCTTGAAGATACCTTATCCATCTTTGCCGCAAGGACGTTTCAATGCTGCAGCATGCGAGTTGCTGCATACTTGAACAAACATGCTTGGTAATTTTATCAAGCATACTCCTTTGTGCCGCTTTTGGTATAGATTGTTCTTTATTCAAATAAATTTTGCTGACTTTACATGGTTTCCTTGTTTCACAAATTTTAAGAATTTTTACTAAAAAGCCATTTCCTTCCTTGCTACGTGTGATGCTTTGAAACAGCAACCACACGTCTGCTATAATTTTTGACTAATATAAAAGATTTCGTGCAAAACAAAATCTTACCTAGAAACTATTTGTGTTTACCACAATTAGGCTGGACTATTGCTGAGTAGAGACACCAGCTAATGGCACGCTTTTGATCGACTGTGGATGTTTCACAAATGAAATATTTCTGGCATCCTTTTCTGTTATCAATATGCCTAATTTAGCATTACCCTTTTCGTAGCTTTAAGTAATTTCACTTAAGAGGGAGTGCAACTCCTTTGGTTATCTCAATTCTGACTACTAGATGGCCCCAGCGTCTACAACGTATTTCAGTTACGATCTTATTTCCACTTTTTCTCAGTTATTTTCCAACAGAATAGCGTCAAACTTGTTTCTAATGAAAGAGAATCGAATTGCCTAGCGAGGTGTGGAGGCAAAATTATCTAAAATATATTTTTGTACTTTGGAGTAATATTTTAAGGTTGGCTGATTGAAAGATAAATAAAAACTATAAACGTACTTTCCATCCGATATCTATGAATTAAATCCTTTTCTTCATTAAAAAAGTGTAACTGATTTAAAATTAAACAATAAAATACCATAAAATGCAGGTGTTGTTTGAAAAAAACCTACCTACTCTAATCGGATTCGAACGCAGAATGGAGCATGTGACGAGGCATGCTCACAAAGAAAGGCTGGATAGCATCTCCAGCGCTCGTCAGATCTGTGCGATCTGTGTACTCTAACGGTAATATTTTCTATCTGAGCGAAGGATTTTTATTCAATCTAATGGGAAGTTTGCTTTCTACATAAAGGGGATTTCCCCCATGTTATTCGAATACCTTTCACAGTAGTTACTAATGCTAAGAGCGTCATTTAAAACGCGCTGTAGAGTAGCCTAAGAAAAAATGCAACCGCGAATGCTATACCACGACGGTGGCTGACGGCGGAGCCTCGCCCCCCCCCCCCCGACTCTTGTCCGAGACTTGAGTTTGTTTTGTACGCATTTCGTAAGCGCTTCTTTTAGCGTACTTATTTTTTCCTGGATGTTTTTACGACTGTCATTATGTTGTGACCGAAACTGCAGGAATGCACAGGGAACAACAGTAATTACCAAAACTAAACACGTATCAACAAATGCAAAAATATGTAAATCTACTTCGGATTTGAAAGAAAAAAAGAGTGAGGAGGGATATTCTACAAATCAAAGAGGAGGGTAGCCAGTCAGATAACCCTGACCTGGAGTGATTATCTTTCTACAATTTCATAATTTTACAACTGAGGGAGAAAATGGGTCGAAAAGCAAATCTATTTCACACCATACCCATCGAAATTTAGAATAAAGTCGATTTCTAATTTAAAATTGAATTTGTCACGGGATTTGTTTTCCGTATAACGAGAATGTTTTTAAAAATCGTAATGAAATGTAAAGGATGTAACCAAACTCAAACCATTTGCCATAAAAAACGTATACAGTGGCTAGAGTGGATACTCGAAGGCATAGAGCGGGCACAGTGGACACTTCCCTTCCACCGGTGCTGCCAGCAGATGCTTCCCTCTCTCTGGCACCCCTGAAACTGCACGAAGGGAAGGGGGGTGGAGGCTAGACAGCCGCGCTTCGTTTGAGAATGATAAACGTCGTAAACTCTCCCCAATCAGAACTGCCGGAAATTCACTTCCGGAATACACCAAGAATAAACCACTGGCAGTATGCAGTTAGAACTGTGGAGGGCGATGCTGTGCGCAAATTTCCTTCTTTGTATTACTTTGTTTTAGTTTCGTACCACTGCATCTAAATACATGTTTACCTCACTAATAAAATAGTAAGCTAGAAATAAAGCTATTCCGTGGATTACTTTCTTCCTTTGGATTTTTTTCTTTGGATTTTATATCCTCTAGATTTTCTTTATTTGGTTTTATTTTCCTGGATTTCCTTTGCCGTTTAGCCACGTAACGGACTGGTTCACAGCTCTCAGCACAAAATATTAGTTGCGCCAGACAGAACAAAACATGCAAGCATACAAAAAACATGCTCCAGCGTTGTGATTGAGCCTCTATGGATTGGATAGCCAGAATTTTATTTTAGCAAATAAAAAAACAATTTTATCTGACGGGAAAATAAAACCTTTACCTGATGGGGAGAAATATCCATCTGATGGGTAAAATTCTATGTGACGGGTGCAGACATTTTCTATCGGATGGATCTTCGCTCATTTCGACCTGATGGGTTTTCGGTCTGATACAAGGTCATCGAACCTTCTTTTTTTGTGTGGGTTTGGATTTTCTTTGTAGTACTTTGTTTAGAGAAAGGGGGGGGGGATTTTTTTTGTGTGAGTGTGTTTGCATTGTTTTATTTTATCGCGCAACCGAAAACAACAAATCCTGAACAAAACCTAAACAAATTTCAGTTAGATAATAAGGTGTCTGGCAAGCCCACTTCAATTGGACTTCTGGCATTGTATTATTGCGTCCCTTGATACGTCCCTTGATATACGACGGGTTTGCGGTTTGTAGGGCTGGCGGGGATAGTTGTGGGGGGGGGGGCTTCTTTTTTTCACTTGAATGTGGGGAAGCGTAAATGGAGGCATTGGATTGGCGAGTGGGGCATCGAAACTTTGTGGATCATACTATCTTTCCATTTCATCGAAAGTTCAGCTATGAGTCAAATGCAGCGAAATGGGAATTCCCAATTCGCCGAATCCCATGTCAGAATCAAAATACTCTATGAATGTAATATTGCTGAGGTTAAAGAAGCATTCCTAAGTGGTAGAAATTTGTAATTAGCCAAAACAGGAGTCGGCGAAACGGTAATTCCAGTTTAGCCATAAATTAAGACACTGATTAGAATTCGGCGAAACGGCTATCCGATTAAACATAGGCCCGGACTGGCCATAGAGCCAGGTTGCTAAGGGCACATGGGCCCTCCCGTAAATTTGTAAGGGGGCCTTTTTCGAGTTTACAGTTACAAATGAAATTTCTGCTGCAGTTGAATTTTTTTCTATTTTCAATTACTTGGTTGCCCTCAAAATCTAGTCATTTTATAGCTCTCTATCAATGACTGACCTATAAAGACAGCATTAAGGCCCGCCCCCCCCCCCCGTGGGGGGCGGTAATTTTTGAACCTCGATAATAACACTTTCAGCAATTAAAATTTCTAAAATCGCCTCAACTTCTGGGGGAACCCCCATGAGTGTTTACCCGCGGTTTTGAAGTTGTCAGTAACACTGCTGTAATTTTTTTCGTACAATTTCTAGAAAAGCCTTGCCTTCTGGTTCCTTTTCTCAGGAGGGTCACAACATTTTTGACCTTAAATGGGGAGGTTAAGATTTTGTCAGGGTTTTGGAGGGGGGGCGGGAGATTGAAAATATGATGGTTACATTTTCATTTTGTCCGTCCTCACCTCCCGGCCATAAATAATGAGCGGGTCTCATAGGCTCGAATCACTTCACCTACAACCCCCCCCCCCCCCTAAGCATTCTGTTGGGGGTCTTTTTACGTCATGGCACTTGGGTCCCAGGGCTGCCATTCCGAGCCTGATCACAGATTTGATTCCCCCCTTTCGAAAATATTGACTGGTCCCTAAAACCAGGGAGAATGAACTACAGAGCAAAATATCGCAGGAAAAATGTGAACGGAAAAAAAGGCAAACGGCAAAAGGACAAATAAAACCATATCGTCTAAAAGGATCGCGAAAGCCATTCACGCAAAAAGAGCCATGAGAATTGTGTAATTTATATATGGGACTATTACTCTCCCATTTTTTGATTTGTAGAACACCCCGCCTCATACTCCCTTTTTCGTTCTAATCCGATTACAATAGACAACCTGTGTTACAAATTCCAGATATATTTTTTTGTCGATTTTACAGTTACAAATGAAATTTCTGCTGCAGTTGTTGTATATTAGTTTGGGAGAAGTATTAGAGCAATGGAGCGCAATCTAAGTCAATATATGGAAGCACAACGACGTCTAACTGCAATACTAAGGACAGTTTTACGTCGATCGCGTGTGAAACGTCATATGTCTCAGATTTCCGAATGCGCAGATCTGACGAGCGCTGGAACTGCTATCCAGCCCTTCTTTGTGAGCATGCCTCGTCACATTTAACACCGGTTCTGGGTTCGAATCCGATTAGAATAGGTACGATTTTTTCAAACTACACCTGCATTTTATGGTGTTTTAATGTTTAATTTTAAATCAGTTACACTTTTTTAATGAAGAAAAGGATTTAATTCATAGATATCGGATGGAAAGTACGTTTACAGTTTTTATTTATCTTTCAATCAGCCAACCTTAAAATATTGCTCCAAAGTACAAAAATATATTTTAGATAATTTTGGCTCTACACCTCCCTAGGCAATTCGATTCTCTTTCATTAGAAACAAGTTTGACGCTATTCTGTTGGAAAATAACTGAGAAAAAGTGGAAATAAGATCGTAACTGAAATACGCTGTAGACGCTGGCGCCATCTAGTAGTCAGAATTCAGATACCAAAGGTGTTGCACTCCCTCTTAACTTTAAGGCTAAATAGGTAGTTTGTATTTGAAATATCCAAAATGCAACTCAAACAATCGTCCCATCAGCGAGCTGCACGTGCCTCATTCTTTAATGACGGATGTTAGCATTGCCAGCCGTAATCGTACTAACAACACTACTGGACCACGCGCTTCCTATGTGGTGCAACAATTGTGGACCATCCGCACAGCAGGATTCCGAAACTAACAATCAACTTCAAAAAATTCATTTCAACAATGATTCGAAGGGGCTTTTCGCTTTTTTTGAGGGGAAAAATTTAACCTACAACTACGAAAATACGTCTACTCGAAATTCCTGATTAATTAACTGTCTTTTGACACCTTTCTCATATATTTAGCTTTCCTACTTCAAGAGGAGAAGAGGTACATATATAACTATATATATACCGACCGTAAGTTTTTAATGATTAAGATGAGTAATTCTTTTGTTGTGTCAGTGCAATTTACTGATAAATGTATTATTAGCAACAACCATTCTTTAAACAATGGTTTATTTTTCAGTTATTGTTTCGTTGCATTTTATTGAAAAATGTCGCTAGGTATTATTAGCAGCCATCCGTATGTAAATAATGTTTTTTCACGTTTTAGTAAAATATTTCAGTACTTAACACCTTTTGTCACATTCTTGCATCAAGAATAACACTTGCATACTACACGGTGGACAAAGGTGTTAACTACATTCGGTACTGGTTTTATGGTACTAGCGTACTATTTATCCTGAAATTAATGTCAAGTAAAGAATTTTAAATATATTGACTTCTATTTGGTACAAAAATGATTTTGACAGAATCAGTATGCTAGGCGTAGCCGTTCATAGACTTTAGCCCTAAATATCTCGAAATGAACAAAATGTTACTTGACATTTTTGTCCATGCACCCCTTCAGTTTATAGTTCTCCTAAAATACTTACCTGGATGAACCCCCTCCTTCCGTGTCGAACCTGCCACTGGTAAGGGAGATAAACTGTGAGGAAGCGGGAAAGGGGGTACCGCCTCGTGGCATCTATGAGCCCCCAAAAGTGCCATTGCACCAACCTAGAATGCATTAATTTTAAAGAGTGGGATGGGAAGCATTTCCGAACGAGAAAGCATGTATATACAGGTGACTATTTTAGGATAAGTAAAACCTATTTTTAGGGGTAAAACCCCGTATTCACATATCTTCCTGTTGATTTATGTGCCACAAGAGGCTGATTTATAGATCTGTAATGGAATCAAGCCCTTATTCTTACTTGCTCGCTACCTGTGGCACTAGTGTGTTATAAACTACCACGTATTTCCTGTTATACATAAAGGAAGCCCTGGCTTGAAGCCAGGAACTGAAGACCTATTCAGTAAATTGGCGGGTTGTGACACTTTTTTTTATCATTGATTTAAGAAAAGTTTTTATGCAAATAAAGCTGGACGAGACCTCTAATGCACCTTTAACTATTAATACTTGTAAAGGGTAGTTTCATTTGCAAAAACTTCCGTTTATCCTTTTGAGTAGCACAAAAATTTTTCAGAAACAAATCGAACGTGTCTTAAAGAATATTCCTTTGGCATCTCCCATCGTGGTAAAATTCTCGCAGCCGCTGGCAAGGGGAAAGGGCACGATGAAACTCTCCTGAGTGTTTTACAAGCTTTGCAGGATAATGGTGTGAAAGTCAAGAAGTCGAAGTGCAAACTTAACCAATCTAGTATAAAGCACATAGGTTTCCAACTTGACAAACATGTTGTCTCGAATCTGCCTGAAGTAGATTGGTTAAGCCACGAGTGCTAGTGTTATTGCATATTTGCAGGAGATTTTTGGCTTTTTTGGGGCTCAGCCACCATATTGTCAGTGCCAATGAATCCAAGTTCTGTAGTGCCGAATTTAAATGCTTCTGCAAAGAAAATGGCATACGGCTCTCAGTCATAGTTCTTTACCGTCCTCGGGAAAATGGTTTGGCTGAGATTGGTGTAAAATCAATGAAACACCCGTTGAAAGCATCTGTAAAATAAGGTTTAACAATAGAGCAGGCACTGAATAACTACTTAGTAATATCATGAAATGCTCCGCATTCTACAAAGAGAATACCACCAGCATATCTGTTGTTTAATCGGTATGTTCGTACACGTTTGACTACGATGGTTCCATCAACGAATGACAGTCTGTAAAAGTCAATTGAAAAAAAATGTTGAAATCAACTTGACATATGAAAGAGCAAGCTTTTAGTCTGGGTTAAGCAGTTTACGCCGTGATACCAGACCAAAATTGCCAATCCAGATGGGAGGAAAGAACGATACTATCGCAGGATATCAAATCCAGGTTTCGATTTCAGGTTGGTGATTGTGTTATTTCGAAACATGCTGATATGCTTAAGTAACGACTTTTGTCTCAAGATGCAGTTGCTAAGGAAATGCCTCAAGGATTGATGCCGGGCACTAAGCATTTGGAGGCAGACGGACTTTTGGCACAATTAACTAGTGCCAGTTTTGACAATAAGTCTAGTCAAAGGCCGAATTTATTGTCCAAGAGCAAGACGAAAAATTGGCCCTCACACGATATTCGTCAAATGCGGATTTTGACCCACAGAAGAAAATTGTGGACAGATCAGAAGCGTTGTTTCGTGATGCTGACTTTCCACCGCTTGTATCTCTAGAGTTACGTGTGTCTAATTGTGATTTGTGATGGCACGGTTTCCACATTTGCATGGTGCACCTGTTGTCCTGCCAGACTCTGTAGCGTCAACCGTGGACAGACCTGTGCAGTTATCGTCACATGTGAGGTGCAAACACAATCCATACTGGATTTGTGATCGTCATTTTGATTGGATACAATTGAGTGCAGCCTTTTTTTCTGTTCGTTCTTATTGTAACTTAAGTTTTATGTTTCTTCTCTATCTTAATAAGAAGAATTTCTGGTCGTGATGGGAAAAAAATTTGTTTGTGTCTTTAACAACTAGTGGTTGGCGTTTGTGCATTTTAACGTAATAAAAAACAAAAATTTCGAGGTGTACATATATTTTTCTGCTATGGACTTGTTCTAGGTATATATATATTGTTTTGTATATATGAATTTGTGGGTGGCAAATTTTTATAATTTCCGTGCACTGCTGGTTCAGGTATGGGAAACATAATTCGTTGATGATCTAACTATTGTTGTTAATTGTTTTGTTTTGCTGTAAAAAGAGTTTTTGTTTACCTTATTATGTAAGTAGAGGGGAGGCATTTAAATTTTAAAGATGTCATTTATATCCATTTATATATTTGATTGAAAGGTTGCAACTTCAGTGTACCTAGTTGCCTCTTCATTTCACAAGGGTGACTGGAGTGTTCTAGGCCTTGCGTGTGTAATGGAGGCAAGCCCTTATTCTTACTTATTCGTTGCTTGTTGCGCTAGCGTTTTATATAGTACCTTTTATTTCCTGTTATCTATAAAGCCAGGAGTTCACTGACTTGTTACGTAACCATGTGTCTTGATTGAATCCACACACGATCGGAAAGAAGGTCACACCCTTCTACGATAGCTAGTAGTTTAACTTAGCAACTGTGGTGTCATCATAGAGGCACTACAATGGTAGTCCTTTAAATCCCAATGTAAACCTATTCGTAGCTTAATATACCTCCATAGTTAACTACAGTCTATCCATACAATGTTGTTGCCATGCCATTATCACATGACTACATGTCATGTGACATATATTATATAAAGGCTGTACCTTTTCAATAAAGCTGTCCTTCAAGTGTAACCTACAACACAGTGTTCCCTAGTCCTTCCTATGCCTTAGTTGAACCCACCAGTGTATGACAGCCACCAGCATATATTACAGATGGCGACGAAGGCGGCACTACGGTTTTAAATTTATTGATTAGCTTGATAGGTACTACAGCCATGGAGAGTGCTCCTAATCTGTGGTAAGTAGTATTTTTTTCATTTTGGCAAACGAAATTAGGTCTCTGTGGAACTATCAAAAAGTGTACTTGGTTTAAGAACTTTAGTGGTACTGATGATAATAGTTGAAATTAGAACCCTAATTCCTGGAACTGGAGGGGACAAGTAAATTGGTAAAAGGTAATTAGTACAATGATTGTATCCCGGTGCAACGTGCTGGCATGTCACACTGCCTACTATAAGCAGAAAATCACGATTTAAAATGGAATTTAATTACCTCTCGGAATTTATTATTGCCGTGCCTTTATTCAGGCTGGTTGTGCCGGTGCTCATTTTTGCACTGTAGCGTTTATGCTTTTAAACGATGAAACAGGGTCTGTGTTGAACGCATAGGCCTGCTGTGATGTTTTGTTTAAACGTTTAGTAAAACGGCAAACAATTTAAAGCCCTAGTCAATTGTTTAAGTTGTAGGCGCTTGAATTTAAAACTAGGTTGGTTACGGTAGTTTAGTGGCTTAGTTGTTAAGCAAAACATCCGTTTAGTCTCGAGTGGCTTCCAGTTTAATTAAATAAAATGGAATTGTGATTAAATATCTTAATAATTTAAATTGCTAAGTGTAGGCCTATGCATGAGACAGGTGAAGTGATTAAAACTTCTGTAGTTGCTGTTGTTTTGAATACAGAAGCGGGCGCTATCACCAGTGTGAGTTTAAACTTAAATTCAATAGTAAGTAGTTCAAGTGAAGACATTACAATGGCTTCGAAAACTGCCGGTTTGTATGCGGAGTTCTACGCTGAAAATGATACCTGGGTAAAATACACTAATCGTATTGGCTACTATTTTAGAGCAAAGAAAATCCCAGCAGCCGCACAAATTGATTTTTAATGGCTTCGGTTGGCCATAAAATGTTCGACTTAATCCTGAATATTATTTTGCCTGCTTTACCAAATTAAATGAAATATGTCCTCTTAGTGAAAACTATTCTCAACGATGTTGAACCACTACATTCAGTAGTTTTGGAACGTGTGAAATTTCTCTGTAGATCTCAAAAGTCGGATGAAAGCATTAGTGAGTTTATTGCTTCGTTAAAGTTACTCACAAAATTGTGTGACTTTGATAAAATCACCGAGATTAATAACGAGATGATTAGGGATCGTTTGATAGGCGGTGTTAAATCCGAAACGTTACAACGCGAACTTCTGAAGCAGACTCTGGATTTAAAGGCTATGACATCCGTAGCTTTATTTTTAGAATTTGCCGAAATTGATCAAGAAGTAATTCGTTCCCATTCGAAAGTAGTTAATTATGTCTCTCACAAACCGAAGAAATCTCAGACAAGAAGCAAGTGTAATAAAGTTTTAATTTGCTATTGTTGCGGGAAAACGAGCACGTGAAAACCCAATGCAAATACAAGGATTTTATTTGTGGCCGATGTCATATTAAAGGTCATTTAAATGCCGTATGTCACAAAACCTCTAAAACCTCTAAACCTGTAAACCTCTAAAACTGTAGAATACTCAAAACCAAGTTCGAGTTCAAATTTTAAGTCTAGGCCCAAAAGCAAACTGAAGTGCAGTTATAAGAAAAAAATCCACAGGGTTGAACGTGAAAGTGACAATGAGTCAGATAATGAGGCCGAATATTCTGAGTCTGCTTCGGAAAGTGAGTGCGGTCGGAGTAAGATTATTGTCTGCATAATAACACAGTAGGGCTGTCCGAGGCTGCAGAGCAATTTTCAATTCCTGTCATGACTAATAAAATCGTAGTAGTTGTTAACTCCTTGAAAATCCATAAATGGATTATGCCTGACTGACTCAATGGAATTTAGCTCAACATGGAACTGGATTCCGGGGCAGATGCTACAATAATGCCAATAATGTCCTTTAATGCTCAGCCCGTATTCCTTTCACTCGTACACTGAAGGGACTGAAAAAGCGATTTACACATTAAGTCTCGAAGTGAACGTTTACGGTTAAACTGAAAACTTGGAAGCACTTGTTTCAAAAATGTATAAACCTGCATTAATTGGGAAAGACTGGCTTTCAATCTTTAGAATTAACTTTGAACCAAACTTTGATTTGCAAACTAAACTTAAAAGAGTCAAACAGATTAAAGCAAAGATTCCACCAGTTGATGCTGATGCAGTAGTTAAAGGTTTTCCCGAACTTTTCAATGAGGGTATGGGTAAATTCAAAAACTTCGAAGCCAAGATTCAGTTTAAGGCCGACGCTAAACCTGTGTATAGTCGAGTTCGCCCTGTCCCTTTGGCATTAAAACAAAAAGTTAATCAGGAAATCGAGCGCCTGTTTAGCTTAGGAATCTTGGAGCCAGTGGCAACCTCAGAATGGTCCATCCCGAAAGAGATCGTCTATAAAGTTAATGGCAACATTAGAATTATCGGTGATTGCAAAACCACCGTAAATCCACAATTGAAGGTTTACCATTATCCGGTTCCCACAGCTGCAGAATTATTTAGTGAATTTGCAGGTAGTGACAGATTTAGCCTTATCGATCTTAAGGATGCCTTTTCGCAAATTGAATTAGATCCTGAGTCGTAGGCAGCATTAACAATAAACACTCCCCTGGGTCTTTTTTGCTGGCTTCGTGTACCTCTGGGCCTTGCGTCCAGTCCTTGAATTGCCAGAGGGTCATGACGCAAATCACGAGTAAAATTCCCAAATGTTCACCATTTTATGATGACATCCTTGTGAGCGGGAAGGGGAAAGCATGACGAATCTCTGAATGAGCTGCTAACTGCTCCTACAGGATGCAGGGGCTAGGCTTAGGATCGACAAGTGTAAGCTGGTGCAACCTGAACTAAAATATTTACGTCATATGATAAATGTTGAAGGCCTACACACACTCCCTGAGGTGGTTGAAGCAGTGACAAATGCACCGAATCTAACTTGTATCCAAGAACTACAAACTTTCTTAGGATTCGTGAACCATTACTCAAAATATCTTCCTAACCTTGTTCATATTCTTTCCCCTGTTACCCGATTGTTAAGACCTAAAGTTAAGTGAACTTGGGGGACAGTATGTGACCAGGCTGTTAGCAAAGTATAAGAACTATTTGTCAAATGAAAAGTTTTGGTACATTACAATCCAAAATTAAAGCTCAAACTGGTTTATGACGGCTCACCCTATGGGGTGGGGACGGGCCTTATGCATGTCATGCCTAATGTCGAATCGCGACCAATAGCTTTCGCTTCACGGAATCTAACAAATACCGAACAAGGTTACAGTCATTTTGATCGGGAAGCTCTCAGTGTGGCTTGGGGAGTTAAACGGTTCCATGAATACGTTTACGGTCAGAAATTTAAATTGCAATATGACGAAAAGGCTTTAATATGGATCTATGGCCCTAAAAAAGTAATCCACAGATGGCAGCAGAACATGTGCAACCTTGGGCGGTTATGCTTAACGCTTATGATATGACTTTCAACATATACCCAGCAAGCATAATTTAACTGCTGCCGCACTGTCTAGACTTCCACTCACAAACAACAAGAAGTTAGAAGAGGCCAAACAACAGTACAATATACTAGCGTTGGAAACCATCTCCAACTTACCAGTGCTAAACGAAGCCTTGGTTATGGAAAGCAAGCGGGACAAATTATTGTCTAAAGTGTACCGTTACGTTATTCGTGGCTGGCCTGAAGTGTGTGATAATCCAGACATGCAGCTATACTTCACACGCTGTAAAGAAATTTCGATTGAAAGTGATACTCTTTTTTGGGGATTTAGAATCATCATGCCGACAGCTTTAAGACATCACATTTTGAAACATTTGCACAGCTCACACCTTGGTATTGTTAAATTAAAGAGTTTGGCTAGGTCTAAGGTGTGGTGGCCTTCTATTGACGCAGATATTGAAAACAAAGTTAAATCTTGTTCCAATTGTCAAGAAATTAAGGATTCTCAATCTGCAGGACCCAATCATACCTGGGAGTATCCACGAAAGCCAAATTCTAGATATCACGCTGATTTCTTAGGACCGTTGGACAATTTCATGTTTCTAATCTTAGTGGATGCACACAGTATTATTCCGTTCGTGCATAATATGAAAACTACCACTTCAGTTAAAGTTATTGATATTCCGAATAACCACATTGCCGAATACGGGCTGATGGATTGTTTAGTTACTATGTGAAGGCAAACAAAGCAGTGCTACATAAAAACACAAACAACGTTTCGAAAATTAGCAATTTTCGTCTTCAGGTTAGCAATAAAATTAAAGCATGGCAAAAGCCACTAAGTCAACCTATATTAAAAGCATAAAACATACATTTAAAACGGATAAAAAACCCCAATTTCTCCCCTCAAAAGAGGCAGAAATGGCAACCGAAAAGCAACGACCCACCTGCTCCGTTGGATGCCACGTCGCAAAGCAAGGTGTATGCAAATCGGGGTCACGTGTTTCAAAGGTGTGATGCATTCGTTATGTTGGTTTTACAAAATGCCTGGCAAAAGAGTCGAGTTTAAGTGATTTAATTACAGGAAAATATTCTTTTAGAAATTTGTTATCTGGCACTAAGTGGTTATGTACGGGTGGTGTATGTGTATGGATGACCAATGTTTCTAGATTGATTCTTGCCATGGTGTATTTCTCACGAAACAAAATTTGGACCTTGTCCAAGTCGGGGGTGTGGCCTGTTGCGTATTTGTCTGGCGACTTGCCTGTTGCTAGGCAGTGTTGCACTAAAGAATTTGATTCGACTTTTAATTTAAAGTTTGATTTATGGGATGCCATACGTTCCTTAAGTTTTTGAAGGGATTGTCCTACATATGTAGCAGTACAGGTTGGCTCCGTACAGGGAATTCTATAAACAGTATTGCGTGTGGAAAGCAGGTCGTCTGATTTGTTATTGTGTTTATTTTCATGGTGCATTGTCAGCTGCTTAATATTTTGGTGGCTGTTTGAAACAAGTCGGAT
>JAHWFP010186743.1:0-28020 GCA_023313725.1 Lithobius niger | reverse complement strand
AACTCTCGTTTGGTTATTTATTGGATGAAAGAAATGAACGTTTTTTTTCTTTCATTTTTTTCAGATGTTACTTTTTTTTTGCTTTTGGCATAGGCTGAATTCCTTTAAAAGAAAATAACACAAATGCATTGCAAATTTGTGCACAACACTCGTCTTAATCATAATAGAAAATCGTGTCAAAAGTGAGGAATTTAATTTAGACTCTCTTAAAACCTTATAAAAAAGGATGTATGCAATAGTTTACAGTTGTTCGTTTTGCGTTTAGGAATGTATAACCTATAGGCCTAAGATTGTAAACAGTATCAGTTTAAATTACCCGAATTACCCTTTAACGGTTAATCCAATTTCTTCATTAAGCCTACACTGCGAGATCCAATCATTCTAACGCGAATAGTTAATTACGACCCTCTTAAGAAATACTTTCAAAAGAATTATAAAAAAGCAGACAAAACAGTATGAAAGTAAAATAAAAATTCCTAAATCCATAAGAGGCTTAATTAAATATGAAGGAAACGAACGGTTAGCTTCCTGGAGACTTTCCATGCAAAGTACATCTGATACTGACTTTTGCTGTACACGTAACTGGCAGCTTCTTTTTTTGTTGTTGTTGTTTTCTTTACGTCCTACGGAGCAAACTGTTCTTAAACTAAATCGGCACAATTTTGAACCTTAGCACAACTTTTAGAAGGTGGAACAGTCTAGTAGGGGGGGGGGGGAGGCTGAATTTGTACAATTCGAACCAAGAGGCCTTTACTATCTTCGCAGCGGGCCAAGATAATACACACAATAGCACCCAATTGCTGCTGAAGGAACCTTGTCAGTCTATCACACTATCCTGACCAGCACTGATTGACATGGACTTTTCCATGATCCCTTTCCAGACCGCGACCGGATTCCCTCCTTCTGCACCCTCCGGTACGATAACGACCTGATTAAATAACTTTATAGTTGCCCGAGCGAGCGAAACGAGTAACGCTGAATACTAAACTGAAATTGAATTTTGTGTGTCTCCATGTCTGTGTGGGGCATGATAAAGTTCGCAAATTTTGTTCTTATCTGGTTGAAGTTTCATGTCAAGGGGACTTTGATGGATCTAATTAACCAGTTCGAATATAAATTTCTTTCCTCCAATATTTTTTTGGATGTATTAGTTTTATTCGTTGGATGGCTAAGTGATTTTTGTGTAGTGGTGGTAAGGGCGTCCGATCCATAAGGCTAGCGATCCCAAGCATCACATGAACAACAGACAGCTATTTGCCATAGTATACCATAGTGAGTTCATTTGGTGTAAAAAATGCAAAAAATAATCACAGATGAAAAAAAAAAAGTTACTAGAACTACCAGGCGCGTATAATTAAATATACACGTCCGTAGGGCGTTAATATCCATGTTGCAACTATTGCTTCGTATTCCATCTCTCGTCACAAGGTCATATGGGAAAGAAGCTGTCGGTTTGGTTTCACAGATAGGCTACAGGCTGGTTGACTCACATACCAGCGCAAAAATGTTTGCGCACGCGCGTGAACTGGCGTTGAGTCGGGAGATGAAAAACGCGATTGATGCCTCGGTCGGCCTTGCCTTACAGTAGCCATCAGCTTCGCCGCTTCGCGCTCGTGGAACGCTGTTCCTAGCGGAGGTGCCTCATGCCTGGATTAATCGTAACCGTAGTGGTCTTTTTCCGCATCTATCTGTTGGGTTAAAACATATAATAGCGAATTTTTAACGTGTGTTA
This sequence comes from Lithobius niger, assembly GCA_023313725.1. NCBI lineage: Eukaryota > Metazoa > Arthropoda > Chilopoda > Lithobiomorpha > Lithobiidae > Lithobius > Lithobius niger. The sequence continues at coordinate 26,288 of JAHWFP010186743.1, read as the reverse complement.
TCCGGAAAAATAGTTAACGATCCGTCGTTCCAAATTCGACCGTATGGGGTCGCGACGAGAGATGGAACTTGCGGTAATATTATCATGGCCACTACCTTTGATGTCGCTCTGTCGGACCAGGAACTACAAATTAAACTCGTTTTGAAACAACGCGGTCGTTTCTTTTATCGTTTCTTCAGCAAATCGCGTGCGTGGTGGTAGAGCTATTCAGATGCTCTCGTAAAGATAATGAATTCGACAGGCTGCAGCATCTAGCGCCGTCTACCATTATTTAGTTCTATGTAGCACTTGATTTCAATAGAGCAGTGACATGTGCCGCCATATTGGCACCAGATTGGCATCAGTATGGGTTTTGGAGGGCATAACTACAAGGTGCACTACATACAAATGGAGGGAAGACAACGGAAGAGCGGATTTCTTATAGGCTTAAAATGACGTTGTTTTCTCCAACAACAAAAATCGCGCGTTTTAGGTCTAAGAAATCACCCTTCGCAGCATCGGCTTCAGTATGACCCCCTTCTGTTTCTCTCTGCAGTGCCCCTTGCAGCTAACCCATTAAGGATCCAGCATAGAGTTATATACAATAATACTACGTCGTGTCACTGCCCCATAAGCGAAGGAATGTGCAAAGAAATTTCATTTTACACAACAAACTAGCCACGTGCCTCCTTTTTAAATGCAAAGTTGGTGCGTCCACGTGCACCAGGAAGCAAGTTGTCAAGGTTAATGATATCACTGTCACTAGATGGCGCCCATCTAGCGGTTCAAAATTTGCGGTTCAAAACGATCGATATTTAGAAAAAAAAAGCGCTCGTGATGTCGTTAGGCTTAACTAACGACGATTCGGAAAATTAAACAACTTAGAGATTTCGTTGTGGTTCTGAAAAAACTAATTTAATTGTGATCACAAATAAGGTCAAATCTAAAGAATAATTATTTCAGGAAATCTACTTATCAGTATAAAGTGTTTTCGGCAAGAACCAATATGGCAAACGAACAAACACATATAAAATTCCTATAATGTATTCAATGAAATCCCTATGGAACTGCTCCAAATTGGTGGGATAAATAATGAGATCAAAAATAAACTATTCGGCTACTTCTTGCTTAATCAAGAATTCGATTAAGCAATGGTCAGATTGACCTACGGACTGATTCAAAAAAATGTATATATAGGGCAGTGACACAACGGTGTATGATTGTCTATAACTATGCTGGAGCCAGTAACTGGGATAGCTGCAAGGGTCACTGGTGGGGGAAAAAAATGGCGTCTCACTGAAGACAATACTGTTAAGAGTGGATTTCTTAGGCCTATAATGCGCGATTTTTGTCGATTTGTTGGCAGTTGCTGACATTTTTAAGCAAGTGGAATCTTTTTTTTCCAATTACAACCTAGCAGCATAAGGGATTGGAGAAAACAACGTTTTTTTTTAAGCCTATGAAATCCGCTCTCAAAGCACTGCCCTGACTAAAAGGGCCGTTGTTTAACCCTCCATTTTAATCTAGTGCCCCTTGCACATATCTCTCTTGTATCTAATATGACGTCACATGAGGCTGCTCTATACGTATAAAAAAAATATTAAATTAAACATTTAGTGATTATTTTTCTTTTAGCATTTAAGCTGTTACGTTGTGTTTGTTGCTGTTCTGATGCCTCCTATGGATTAATGTTCGTCGTAGTACCTGCCAACAAACATTGTGTTCAATATTACTTCCCCATTATTTGTATCACGTGTCATTCAATTGTAGCTGTTTTATACGGCACACAGAAGTTCACCATGGACTTCAGTAGGGTTTTTCAGTACGTGTGGGAGCCGCCCCAATGCCAACCCCACAGTTAAGGGATTAGCTCGAAAATGTACCACATTGGTGGTAGTCAAGGGGTTGCGGGAATTCCAAATTAACCTTAACAGATGGAACAAGGCTGGTTGTCGTGGTTCAGTTTTGGTGTTTGTTTAATATTACATAATAATGAGCGATCGTGTGCCCAGGCTCGCCTGAAGTTCTAGGGCGACACTAACCTTGGCTTAGGTCCTTAAATGGAATGTCAACGGCATTACGCTTACTTGGGAAAATTTGGATTAGTTAGTTTCGGAAAATTTAGTTAAGTTAGTGATTGCTAAACTAAGTAGCTACGGGGTTGCAGTGCTGAACTAGCAACAGGGTTGGTCTGGTTTGAAGTTAAGTTCGGGGATTGGGGAAATTCGGAAAAATTCTAATTATAGGGCCGAAATTACCTTTGGATGCGGGGAGTTGGAGAGTTGGTGGTGGATGGAATTTTAGGTTAATACCTAATTGTTGGGAGCACCCGGCAGAAGATCAAGCGTGCGCGAGCGTTACAATTGATGTCAAGCATTATGTACAGACAAATCATAGCTATGTATTGTTACAACAATTGATCAAATAGGATTATTTCAACTAACAATGAGTATCAATTTTTGGAGTGACAATGGCACATTATAATTTGACGTCATGTTGACTTCGGGCTTGGCAGATTACACAAATGACGTCATCAGCGTAACCTTGCTGGGGTGGTACAATTCCAACGTTGAAATCCTGATTTAAACTCGCAACAATAAATAAACTACTTTACCGCTTGCTTCCTGGCGAACGCGGGCCCACCAACTTTACGCTCAATATTTATGGAAGCACGAGGCTTGTTTGTCGCGTAAAAAGAAATTTGTTTGTTTGTTCCTTGGCTTGTTGAAAGTAAGGGCTAGGCCGAACTAGCTATCGGCGAATGGCTATAATTGCTGCAGCTTGTCATCTGGTGGAATCCCCCTTTAAATGAGTTGGCGAAAGTTTCAAATTTTCAAGCATCTGTCTTATAGCCCACGGTGGTATGTATTTAAAATGTTTCCAACTAGAGCAAACATAAGGATGAACTCGTCTATTCTGAGAAATGGCTGGAGCTGTCAAAACTGCACGGGTGCTTTTTTGCTTGGATATACTTTTCCACAACGCTTCTGGCGCTTGATAACAAGGCGAGAGAGACTTGGCGCTGGGCGTCTAAACATTACCACTGGCAGAAAACCGGTTCGTTCTTTCTCCTTTGTTTTGTTATTTACCCGCCTGCTAATGTAAATAATGAATAACAGCCAGCGGTTTGTTACGAGGGCTACCGTTTACATTTCAACGCGAACCAAGTTTATCTGTCAAAGTGTTGAGTTACCGCCCCTGACTGACGAGTGCTTTTTGCCCTCTGACTTTATCGCCCCACCGCCATCGAACCGTAAATGTTACCAGGCGCCAGTCACGGCTGCACTCAGAAGTGGAAAATGAATTTGATATGTACAGTTTCCACAATGCACAATGGGCAATAAACGGTACGCAACGTAATGTAAACATGCGCACAGCCAAGCAGTCACGTTTCCAGAAACGTAAAGATCTCGGAAAGAGAAAGAGGGGGCAAATCATGACGTATTTGCGTTAATCTTTGTGTGATCGTTCTTAAGCCCTAAACAGACTGGGCGCTCGCGGCCGAAAAGTGACACGGGATGGCTCTTAGGGCTCGTTTACGCAGCGACTCGCCTTTGCATTCTCGCAGCTAGAACTCAATCGCGATGGCAAAGGTGACATTGCCATGGTAACAACGCTAAGTCGATTAGCTAAACCCGTCATCGTTTGAATAAATACTTGCAGTCTTATAATCCGTGCCAATAATATAAAGAATTCCTCATGACGAAACGATTTTCCCAAACGCTTCTGAACTCACGTTATTTGCCGTTTTCGTTGCGAGGCGGCGTACATAAAACCGCCACCATGTTAGAATTTGAGGTGATTTCTAGCTTCTAGCTACGATTATGCAAATGCGAGTGGTTGCGTCAACGTGCCCTAAGAAAGGGTTCCGTGGTACGAGCGAACGTGTTACTAGCGCACAAACAAATTTCCTATGTTCGAGCGCACACAACCACGATGAACCGTGCTTCGAGCGCACAGGACAGCCCGAATATCGAAAACTCCAGTGCGTGACGTCTTTTTATCCACTTCGTGAAGAGTTTGTCTATACTTCGTGTCTGTCACTGTTAAGTCCTGTTAATAATCAGCTGAAACCTTTTCGCCACTCTCACTGTAGAATTACGTTTACGAATGTATAAAAAATACAATGTACTAAATTATACGATACTTAAAGTTTAGAGCACAAAGTTTGTATTTTATCTTGCGACAATTATTTTTTAATGCACGCTTGTTAAAGTCATTTTTGATGAAAAATAAAAACAATGCTAATAATATGTTAAACAAGGTACTTTTTATTTTTTATTTACCCCAAGCAGATAAGCATGAAACACTGGATGAGGGGGCGCGCTTCGCGCACTACTATATACATCGAGATTTCTGTAATCCTGAAGTGTATGACGCAAGCAATCGTGAAACTCCGGGTGTGGGCTTAGTCTGCCTGTGCGCTGGATACACGGTTTATTCTGTCTGTGAGCTATAGAAACACGGTGTGTTCGTAACACGTGTGCTATACCACACGCCATGGCTGTTTGCTGTGACGTGCATATCACGTGACTGGGCTAATCCAATCAGAGGGCCAAACAGCCGTTGTTCTCGTTCGTCATTGGCTAACTCATGGTGACGTCACGGCAAACAGCCATTGCGCATGGCTTAGTAACACGACACTGTAAGAAATCACGTCAAAATCAGTCTATAAACGCTGCACCAACCATCTGATATTGTATAGCAACTATGATTACGAAGGCATGCAGTAACGCGTTGCTCCGCATTAAATTTTCTTCTAATTAGTGGTTTACCTTTAGTAACGCGCGGTGCGAAACACAAATAAAGGAGATTTTTAGTGTCTGCCTGCATCCACCATAACTTTTCATCCCATAGTCCGATTTATTTCATACTTCTCACATGGATTCTACGCGAGCGGTTCGACAAACCTAGAAATCGCGTACACCCAAGATTTAGATTTACAAATCCGTTCCAAATCTTGTAAATCTGTAATTTTTGTGCAAATCATCTAAATCTTATGTAAAATCATTCAAATCTGCGCAAATCTTTAAATCTTCTGCAAATCCGTGTAAATCATGCAAAACTTCATGTAAAATCATTAAATCCTACTTAAGTCTTTCGTAAATCTTTAAATCCCACCAAATCCGTAAATCTTCGTAAATCCGTTGGAAGTTTTACAGATTTACAAATCTCGTACATTTTTTTTGTCTTTCTCGAACCCCTCGATTCTACGTCCTATTTGTGGTACTTCCAGTAGAGCTCTCTCTCCGTTTACCACTAGTATACCATTCGCGTGGAGTCTGAGTCGGTTAGAACTAGGGCGGTATCTGATCGCCTTCGAAGCTCTAATTTTCGTTCTTGATTAATGACGATATTCTCTGGAAAAAAAACCAAAAAAAAACCACTGGCAGTACACACAGCTTGTGTACTATGAGTACACAGATCCAACCAGTGCAAACGTTGTGTGCCACTTGTACACAGATCGTGTAGAGGTTGAGTTACAGTAGTACTTGGAAGTTACCGTGCTCCCTGCCGAAGCCATGGCCCCGGAAGGTAAGAGGACAATTTTGCTAGGTAATTCCAATCAGAAATTACCAGTATCATTTACATGCACATTGTCTTCAGAATGCAATGCGCAACATGCAGCACTGATGTTATCACGGAGAAGACTATATAGGATAAAATGGGGCGAAACCAACATACGGTTATTATTATTATTTTTTTAATCCAAGACAACTCGTACGTCGCCAGGAGAACACAAATATAGCGTAGATAAAGAAACAAAAATAAAAGAAGATTGTCGATTCTCACTTTATTAGGTTATTGAGAATCGTTCGGAATATTACGGATTTAACGGTTGCTGTTTGGTAAAACGGTTCTCCGGGAAAATATTTCGAAAATTACCCGAAATACATCAAGATTGATCAACTTTGTTGTCTGTGATGAAGAATTCCTGTTTTGTTGGCATGGCGCAAGTTTGAGTTTATTAACAGCTGATTTAAACAAAATAAGAGTTGACTTATAATGGCTGTGTTTTCATGTCACTATTCCGTGTGCTTCTATTTTTTTCGAAAAGATTAGCACATCATAAAAGTGAACGTATCGGGCTTGGTAACTTACACTCAGCCACGTACTTTGAGAAGAATAAACGCACGGATTTTGATTTCCCTTCCGTTTTGATATTAAACTGGGCTGGTATGTTTTACCGCTGCTCAATTTCCAGACGGTACGTTTGCCCGCTACAAGTTTTAAAAAATGCGGTTTAGATTAAAGTAAAAACACATGGACCACTAAACATCTCACGAAATAATAACAATAACAAACCCTACCTTCCCTCCCCCACTTCCCCATCTTCTAGTCCACCACTCCCAACATCCTCTGCTCATATTGACCTTTCCCAATATGGCGTTTCCCTGCTGAAGGTTCTGTACTAGTGATGTGCTCCGTGGTTTTTAATGTTTTCCTTTGAAAATGAAGACAAGCTTTAATCTTCGAAATACTAGGTGTTTTAAATTTCGTGTAATGCGTAGTGCTCCATGTATTTTTACTTTATTCCGCTACATTTTCCTGACAGGACCTTTTCCCGTCAGGTTCTTTTTTTTTGACAGGACGTTTTTCCGACAGGTACTTTTTCCTGACAGGACCTTTTCCCGACAGGTACTTTTTCCTGACAGGACCTTTTCCCGACAGGTACTTTTTCTTGACAGGACCTTTTCCCGACAGGTACTTTTTCCTGACAGGACCTTTTCCCGACAGGTACTTTTTCCTGACAGGACCTTTTCCCAACAGGTAGTTTTTCCTGACAGGACTTTTTCTCGATAGGCACTTTTTCCCGGCTGAACTTTTAACCGACAGGTACTCTTTTCCGACAAGATTTTTTCCCGACTGGTATTTTTCCCCGACAGATATTTTGTCCCGACGAAATTTTTTCCCAACATGCGCTTTGAAAAAAAAAAGTTTTTGTTAATTAAAAAATATTCTTGTGCAGTTCGTGTATAAAAAAAAATGCAGATGTAAAAATGCGTTAAAAGCTGTAATTCTATGAGCAATGCCTCGTAAAAATTCCAATTATTCCTTGACATTTCTTTTATGCTTATCTAGTATTTTTAAAACTAAATTAAGAGATGATTTTAAAATAATTTTAAAACGCACGAAATGCAAATACACTTGTTTGTGCTAGCAACAACAACAAAAATTACATGTAAGGACCAGTAAAGTAAAACAAGGGAATTGTGCCCCTTTTGTTTTGTTTGTTTCTGGAGGACGTGTCCGGAAAAAGTTTTGTCGGGAAAACGTACCTGTCGGGAAAATGTACGGCTCTCTATTCAACATTACGAAGCCCCCTGTGCTTCCCATCAAACAGGAAGCAACTATTTATCAAGCCCCTGTGCTTCCCACCGTTACTGACCGACCCTTCTAGTATCGGACACTAATATGACTGGTAAGTTTGATAGAAATTTTGCCCTGATCCCCTGTCCAGTTTCCCACGGCCACTGAAGGAGGGTACCACTCCTGGATGGCAAATCTCCACAATGCATGTGCAAACACAGTATTTAATTTTCGGAAAAAACCACGTATATTTTCCTTGGTCACAAGTAGTATAAACAACAAAACGCAGATAACACAACTGGTCGATGTATGAGGAACATCAGACCTCGACCAGTTGTGTTATCTCCGTTTTGTTATTTATACTGTACTTATGACCAAGGAAAATATACGTTGTTTTTTTTTCGGAAAATTAAATACTGTGTTTGCACATGCATTGTGGTGATTTGCCATCCAGGAGGTAACTGTATTGTACTTCCTCTTCACAACCACAAAGTAATTGGAGATTTGAAGGAGGGTGGTAGTCTCTCACACTGCTCCGGCTGTAAGCACTGGCAGGCTGACACGATCACTCTCTGAACGTTGTAGACGTTTGCCGACCCGATATCGAGCTGCCGATACGAACACTGATTCTCTCTCCCGATCTCAACAATGATTGTAGCATTCAGATAAAAAAATTGTGGTTGATATCATCCTTTGTTTTCAACAATGAAACCCTGTTATGTTTGACATCTTGTGTGTAATTGTAGCTCTTTTTTGGCTTGTGTTTCAGCTTTTAACTCACTTCCCTCCTACCCTCCCAACCGATCCATTCCAGCACCAATCGCCATTTTTAGATGCCTTTTAGGCCTTTTCATTAGAACAGCCTAGTTCGAACTCAGACCCATAATTTTATCCAGTGCTTGCATCAGCAGCACCGCGTTCTGTAAAGCTTGAATTTTATTAATTACCATGTCAACTTAAATTCAGTAAAGAATAAATGACAAGGTAAAGAGTAAACGAAGCAAACAGTCTGCATTAAAGACTGTTCTTGTGTGGATACAAGATACACTAATGTGAGAAAGAAAGAAAAGACAGCTGCCCCGACTGGGACCCGAACCCAGGATTTCCCGCTTGCTAGGCCGGGCGTTCTAACTACTGCGCTAACGGTACTAGCTACAGGCTCCAGCCGAGCAAAGTAGCTGTTCAGTCTTCCTCAATGGCGACCTAGAGGTAACAAACATACACAAGGAGGGAAAGCACATTACTTCTTGGCCTCCAGACTAGAAATAATGCGAGTATAAATAAAGAATAAATCGCAAGGTAAAGGGTAAACGAAGCAAACAGTCGGCGTTAAAGACTGGCCTTGTGAGGATACACGATACACTAATCTGAGAAAGAAAGAAAAGACTACTGCCCCGACTGGGACTCGAACCCAGGACTTCCCGCTGACTAGGCTTGGCGCTCTAACCACTGCGCTACCGAGGCCAAATTGAGCCCAAACTGAGCCAAACGTTGATTTCTTGCACCCTGTTGTGACCCAAACCCACAATTCAGGCGAGCTAATAAATACACCTTAATGAATCTGAACCACTTTTGGGGTAGCATTATACCACCATACGTTTACAGAAACTTTGAGCGTTAGGTTTTTTTTTTTTTTTTTCATCAAAATCCCATCTCCAGTTTAGCTACCAGCATTCTAAAACTCCCGTTCCCCCTTTCGTCCCCTTCAGTCATGTTGTGAACCGCACAAGGTAAACCCCGACGCCAAGTTGCCAACAGCCAAGGTCGAGTAGAACGATAGCATACAGGAAGGTTGGTCCTTTCCTAGCTCATTAAGTCGTTTTCCCGCCAATATTTCGTGTAACGTCACTGGCTCCGGTCTAGTTTGGCTTGTGCGCATGTGCACATGTGCGCATGGAGGCAGTAAAATCAACAGCCAATGGAAAAGCAATATGCAAATAGTTCGGAAGAGACCTCCCTGCCATGTTTAGAACTTTGTTGAAGCCTCTCTCTTTAAATCAGTATTTTTTTTCCCTTAAACTTTCAGAATATATTTTAAAAGGAAATCGCCAGTTTATCAAGTCCCTGTGATTCCCGTAGTTGCTGAACGAATCTCGTACTATGACTGATATGATTGGTGGAGACTTTACCAGAATTCCCTGTCCAATTGCCACGGTTACCGAAGGAGACAAGTGATGGACTCTCACACTACTTCTGACCATTAGCATTTGGCAGGGGATATACACGATCGTCACACAATCGCCAAGTGGACAGGGGATTCTAGTAAAGTCCCTACCAGTTCTACTGGTCACACTTCCTATCGCACTCCATGTCTAAAACTTTGCTGAGGCCAATCTCTCTTTAGAAACGTGGTATTTTTTTTTTCTCCAACATTTATGGCACCGGTTTGTTTTCGAGGGATCAAATTTTGTTATTGACTTGGTCCCGCACCACTATTTCAATAGCGTGGCTTTTTTTTTTTTTTATTGTAAATGTAGACACCGAGCCTCATTAGTATTATGTTCCTACATGTAACGACGGATCCTGCAGGGTTTACATTGCTTTCCAGCTGCAGTATTCGGTGACAATTAAGTCTAGTTCTTTTTTGTCCAGCTGTCCCAACTTAGACTGCGATAAACAACTACAAATAACGTAAACTAAGGTCAGTGCTCTTATAAACGATGAGAGAGAAAGATTAATAGTAAATCAGAAGCTACGTGTTTATTGCGAGCTTCTTGAAGGAAAAGTACAGAAGTGTAAACGTACTAATCCCCAAGGCCACATGGAATTCAAGGGTGCAGCTTTGAAATGCAGTCACTATACCTACAAATAATAGTTACGAGCCACGAGACGCTGGAGAAAACAAAGTCGCTATGGTGATTCCCGTCAACCGTGCTGTGTGGTGGCTACAAAGGGTTAAATGGGAGTAGTCTTGTCAATTTCGTGACAACAAAATAACTCATTCCTGCTGCAGAGTGACGGTTTTGTGTGGCCTCAGAGGTATTACTGGTTACTGTTTCATCGTTAAGTCAACGGCTTTGAAACCGATAATATATTGAAATTTTGAATTAGTTATTTCGGTAAATAACAGAAAGTTAGTATACAGCAAATACTGCGTCAGTTTGTTTTTCCTTTTTAAAAAATTCAAACTAGGTTTTGAACTAATTTCACACCGTGTTCTGAAATACGTAAATCCCCAAAGGATTTAAAACCAAAGGTTTTACGTTCTTTTCAACTGCTGACGTTTTCTCGTGACTGCCAATGACATTGATTGTTATAGGAAAATCCTAGGAATTCTGTAGGTGGGCGCGTGGCTTTGGGCCGAGGCCCCGGAATAAACCATTCATTCATTCTAGGAATTGAATTGAATTTATTGAGGTAATAATGCCTTTAAACAATACACTCACCTTAACTAAACTAATGCTACTTACAGACTAACCAACCAATGTCATTGTACATCAGTGTCACTAAACAGACCATGGATCTTTTATTTGCAACACTGGACGTGAACGAGCAATGAGCATTGTTCCAAAACAATTTCATGAAACATGAACGACGTTCATGTGAAGGAATTTGTAAACTAAGAGGAAAGATGTGAATAAAACCATGTGATGTCAATTCCCTGCCACAACAGTAATGTTTAAAAAGCACATATCGGGAATGGGTGCTTGTAAATTAAAAACAAAAATAAAAATAAAAAAGCAGTACTACGTTAAAGTGTAGCGATCAGGATGTGAAGCTGCACTGAGAAAAAATCATTCAGTCAGTGAAATAATAAAAAAAAGAAAACGAGCGTGGCAGCCGCGACTACATAGTCGCAACCAGTCTTCCGCCACTTCCGCCACTTTTTCAACGAAAATGTTGCAGTGCACACCTCTTATCCCGCTGCCATAGGGATATCCATAATATAATCTAAAGAAGTAACTATCCCAATTACTGGTTAGAAATGTGTTAGCTTTTAGGCCTAGTTTTAGATTTTAGGCCTAATTTTCCTATTTTAAACCTAATTTTTTCTTACCTGCCGTTTTAAGTTCGTAAGTATAGCAGCTAACTGAGAATTTGGTTCGACAGTCCTATATTCATTCATGCAACACGTTGCCGAGACTTTTTTGAATGAAGCTAATTTGTGTCGTTAACGAAATCCTTTTTTTTTTTTTTGACGGCTGCGTTTCACCCTGTAGTAGTTAAATGCGACGATTATATGACATTGTTTCATTGAGTTACGTCGAGGACCTCTATTAGCTGTAAAGAAGCAACGACGTTTTAATTGCCGTATTTTTTTAAAGTACACTTGATTACCAGTCAGTGGGTGGGTGACCGCCTGGGAATCTGGCTGTCGCAGACATAGGGCCTTAGGGCTTCGAGCAGATGACCAGGAGTGGTTAACGCGCATTAAACCCTTTTTTTTTTATTACCAGTCTTGCCAGCGTTTCGGCGGTACAGAAGACTATGAGCGCGTTTATGCAACGACTCGCCTTTGTATTCTCGCAGCTAGAAGCTAGAAATCACCTGAAATTCCAACACGGCGGCGGTTTTAGCTACGCCAGCTCGCAACGAAACGAGTCCATAATTGCGTTTAGAAGCGATTGGGAAAATTGTTTCGTCAGAAGGAAATCTTTATCCTACTGTCACGAATTATAAGACTGCAATTATTTGTTCAAAAGATGTCGGAATTAGCTGGTATGGTTGTTACCACGGCAACGACACCTTTGCCATCGCGATTAAATTCCAGCTGCGAGAATGCAAAGGCGAGTTGTTGCGTAAACGCGCCCTAAAACTGCATAGCACGGTGCTAACGCAAATATTAGGGTAAAGCCCAAGCCAGAGATAAGAAACTTTCAGGCGAAGCAATGCGTGCCTACTAGATCAAAATTCCTGCGCTCAAAATAGTTGGTGAGGAGTCCATCGACCGATTTTTACGTCTTTGGTTTACCATCCCGCGTCGCCTAACAGCCGCGAGCAGCCAGTCGGGTTAGGGCTCAAGTCTGGTTCTGTTCCGATTACCCGGCTTGATTCAAAACTAATGTCACACTTCAGTCTTTTAGAACGACCGCAGTGCTTCAGTACATGCATGAGCGTAGGTTCACCATCACGCTTGCGTTGTCAAGGGTGTTACTAAGAACTTTTTAAAGATAACTACTGACCGATAAATAAGTTTATCAAAAAGTAGAGTAAATTGTTGACTGCTTTGATCTTAGAAAATAAGTAATTTTACGTAAATAGCCCTAGCAAAGAACAACTTGCAGGACCGCCGACTTTAGTACGTGCGTGGAGCAGTGACAATAACGCCACGTTATTATATATTTTCCATTCCATCTACATTCCATTCATCACCCTACTGATGATACATTATCACTTTTCAAGATTTTTAAGCACTTTTCCAGGCATGGCATTTCATCATTACTTTCCAGAACATTTCCAGGTTTCAAGGACTCGCAAGAACCTTGAATTACCCGTACAGCTGTGCTAAGCCCGCTAAGACGATTAGTTTTTAAATATTTTCCTGCGATGTCGTTTAGACAGCGGTTCTCAAACTTTCTTACGTGGCGGACCGGTAAATTTTTTTTCGGGGTGCCAGGGACCGACACTTTGGTGGCTGTGGTGAACCATAGTTAAAGTTGGGAAGCACGGGATTCATAACAGAAAATAAATTTTTAACGATGTATCATATTAATTTATGAAAATGTTTACGTGAAAACATTGACAACTTTTGAAACCTAGGTTTGTTAACAATTTTGTTTTCTTATTTTAAAAACAGGCGCAGCTAATGTGACACGTGAGCCTGTTTATTTTTCGATAGCTTGTCAATACATGGCTCCATCGAGGATAATACAACGTGCAAGGGAGAGCAACTATCCAATTAGTTTTCGTATATATTTTGTCTTAATGACACTCAGGGCTGAGAAATCAGTCACCTATAGGTAGTTTGACACACACAAGTTCACGTGCATTTAGACCTGCAGAAGGACACGACTGTGGCTTGCGTCAACTTTATAATTTGTTCTCATTTCACGTTAGGTTACAACAACTTATAGCCAAACAAATATTTAAAACTGTGTTTGTTTAAAATGAACCTGCAATGAAATTTCGGTCGTTTTCATCACCAAGAATATTGTTTGTTGACGTAACCACATCGCTTCTCGAATCGCTTACTCACCGCTGGAATCGCTTTAAGATGTCTACACAGTACACAGACAGCCAGGAGTCCACAAGCTGCACAGTATAGCGCTGGGCCAGGATCACCTGTTGCAACCAATTACTACAGCAAGTTACTTTTCATCCTTAGCGATGTATTGTTCCTACAATAGTAACCTTGCTTTCATCCCTTGGTTAAATTAGAAGGATGGGCGTTTACCCGAATGTATTGTGTGCACGGCGTATCTTGAGTCCTGCAAGTATTTTATGAGTGGCTACGTCTTCCTGGGGGGGGGGGGGCGACTTTAGTCGATGGCCACCACTGTTTTTGTAACCATCTTGGATATCAACAAGGCACTCTGCTACCAAACACGTGCAATCGATTATCTGTTTTCGTTCCGCGGCGAACTCAAGATAGGCCGCGGACACTATAATACTAGATGGAATTTTGTCCACGTGTTCGTCGTGGACCAGCACATGACCGTTCGCGGGCCGGCCCCGGTCCGTGGACCACACTTTGAGAACCGCTGGTTTAGCCAATATAATGCACCAAACATTAGCTGATGGATCGTGTGCAAAAGTATAAATAGTATATAAAAAAAAACAGCAGTACAGCAGTAAGGTTTCACGTGGACTAAACAGCACAGCAACACTGCAATATTTGAAACCTTACAGGAATGTTCAATTGTGTCCCTTTGCTGTTTGGACTTCGGGTCAGTTAAACCTTACCTTAAGCATCAAACGAGTTCGTGGTTGCTTTCTAATTAATATAAGCATTAACTAGGCAAGCTGTCAGGGAATTTTGGGAGTAACGTAGCATATTTCCTGTTAAAGTGAAATAAAATTGCCGTAAACAAACGCCCGTTGTATCGTGCGGGGACTAGCTGCAATGAAAACTGACCGCTTGGTGACACTTGAACTTTTTTTTTCGACCAGATGGCCGGCCGCATACTGGTTTTCATTGGCGTTCCCGGACCTACGACAGGTGTAGGTCATTGATTTCACTGTTTTTTTTTCTTTCAAAAAATACCTTACGACTTGTGCACTCTTCAACAATAATACTGACAATTCTGCTGTACGGACAAGAGTTAAAAAAAATAATGTAGCATAAAAAAGTGCACAAACTTTAAAATTTACACAACATTTGGGGGGGGGGGAGGGAGGGAGGCTTAGTGAACCCCGTTATCAAATGCAAGGCAGTCATCAACACAGTTTAAGCGTGTTGCTACTGTTAAGGCACAGACAATTCAGCGAAAAATAAATAAAATGAAATGATTAAAAGAGCCTAGATTTCCCGGTCAAAACAGGTCAGCCATATAGGGAGCCAACAGAAGAAGACCTCATCTGCATATGAAGGTTGGAAGTCTTATCTGCAGTGCAGGTTTTACTTGATCTGAACGGACAAAAGTAGAGTTGGACTGGCCCCTACAGGGCACCTGTGCCATTGGGGGAAAATTACATGAGCGCCATATGTTTTACATCTGAAAATGGCATCCAACTTTGGCTATGAAGTGTAAGGAAGTGCCGTAACCTCCTAGGGCCGGTCCTGATGGACAAGTCCTAGTACCCTTCATTTATTTCAATATTTGACTGTTATTTCTGGCTTCGGAGCGCATTCTCACGAAAATATTTTACATTTCAAGGAGCACCTCTTTTTTTTTAAGATTAATTTTTCATATAGTTTTGAAGGGCTTTTTACTTAGAGCGGATTAGGGTTGGGTGTGGAGTTTACAAAAAGGGCTTAAAAACACAAGTAAAGGGAAAAAGCGAGTGGGGTGAATTTGTGCTAGAATAGAACGATCACCAGCAGAAAAACAATCCAAAATAGGGCAGTCATTATTCTTCAGCGGGAGAGAAAAAATATTCCAGAGGCGCCCAAAGGGTTAACAGCTGAAGGGGCGCCTGTGCTATGGCACAACGGCAATATGGCCATTCCGAGCCTGGACAAAAGGATTGATAAAAAAAATGTTCCAACAAAACGGACAACATCAAGATATTTTATTGTTGCATTTACTCGTAAAAATTGGCATGAAGCCTTTTAGATGAGCTGCTCGATGTTGGGCGTCTTTCCTAACATTCCACTCAAAAGCCAAGTATGAAGACAGGGATTGCCAAATTGTTGTGCTTTCATTTACCTACAAATGGACACGGAGGACGTGATAAATAGACAAGTCCCACGAAGGACTTTACGACGAACCTGGGAGCTCTGCCACGTCCTTAATCAGCGCCCCGCTCCACCTCCTACCTATCATTGCGTAAATGCACCCTGTCGAGACTAAATTTTAAGTGCTGTTTTATAACGTGCCCGGCTGTTGCATTTTGATTTAAGACTTCGACATTTTTAATCTGCCTACCTTATTGAAGCCTGGTTGAATGCCAATAAGCTGAAAACCTGGTGTTCGGGGATACGCCATTAAAATAGGGAAATTTACAAAAACACGCCATTTCGATTGGGGGCTTCATTAGCTTCACGTCGAATTCATGTAATTTCGCGTGTAAATTTAGAATGAATACGTAAAACAAATCGTGCTAAAGGGTTCCAGATTTTTGCCGTTTAAAGTAGCGACATCAAAGCAGAGCTATAGTTCCACAGATTAATAATTCCGAGAATGTAATTTCTTGAAATTCCATAGCTGTAAAACATTTTTAGACCATTATTACGTTAAAGGTATAATCTGGGGGATGAAGATGGCAGTGACGGGTCCTCATCCAGGCAGCATGGGTACGTTTATTTAACGTTGAAATGTGAGAGATCGGGTTGAAGAACCGTATTTTGACCAAATTTTAACTAACTTTCGCAATTTAATCGTTGTGCAGTTTAAGGGCTCGTTTACGCAACGAGATCTTCTCGCTCGCCGAAAGCTATTTGCTAGGCAACCGTTATTTATTTACGATTAATTTTCCGTTTCTGTTAAATGATTGCGGTAATAGACAACAAATTAAATGTATTATAAATAACAACACGGACAAAGAACAAAGTGCAACAGTCATTTTAAGCATTGTTACAACATTGTTGCCATTTTACGCTATTTCCAAAATTTGCTATTCTCGCTGAACAAACAGCTTCTAGAAGTGATCAAACGACGGTAGAATAAATAGCTACTCGCAGCGAGAATTCAAAATCCAAAATGGCGTCCATTTCGGAGTTATCGATTCGAAGACAAACCTTCGAATGCCGGTGTTCAGGAATCTGTCCGTTGTCGTGTACTGCAGTAAAAATTGTTTTCTTGTTGTCATAAATCGGCGCTGCCATGTTGCAAGTATCATACGTCGTGTCGCGAGGCACGAGGAGAAAATTTGCGTCCGCGTTGTTGCCATGGTTACTACGTATGTAAACAACTTGAAAGCCGCATTCTCCGACAAGGGTGAGAAGCAGCCAGCAGATTTAGTATTGACCAAGTAAAAGCTAGTAAGCGAGAAAATTGTCCTTGCGTAAACGCGCCCTAAGATAGCAGCGTTGGAAAAGAGATTATTTTTCCCCATTCGATTGTGATGAAAATCGGGTAGCAGGAAACGTAAATAATACGTTGAAAATTGGTTTAAATATTTTTGGTTGAATAACAGGAGAATAAATTATTCATAAACCTCAAACGGTAAATAAGTGGGAACTGCATTGAAAAATCGAATCAACGCTTCATAACATCCGATATTTTAGACAAAATGGTCGAATAGATGGTGAATTCGCCTTAAATATTTATCTATATTTTTGAAGATTATTGCGACATGTTCAACCTTAACTGGAGACAACAGGACTTGTGGACCAGTAATTCAACATTAAATAAACGTACCCATGCTGCCTGGGCGTGTAATAACGTGACGGGTATCCGACTCTGTGAAGGACTGACGAGTAAAAAACCAGACGTCAACCTGCCAGGTCGTCAACCCTGATCGGGAAATAGATGCCTCGATCCAGCTACGGCACTTAACTGGTAAGCCACCGAGTGGAGAGTCCTGAAATCAGTTCTTGAACGCAGTAGAGTCGTCTCTGAGAGACGTAGTACCCCACAATCACAGGAAAACTCTTGTTTTTTTTTTATTTTCAGCTGTAATATTTCGGCCTTGATCACAAACAGGATATAAAAAAAGATGAAAATGCGAGCGAAAGCTCAAGTCAATAACAGGGGGACGCCACCTCTCTCTTCTTCTCTTTTTTTTATCCTGTTTGTGATCAAGCCCAAATATTACGGCTGAAAATTAAAAATCAAGTGCTTTCATGTTATTGTGGGGGTACCATGTCTGTCAGAGACGACTTTACTGTGACCCTCCCCGACCCACAAATTAGAACTTCCCGACCCACAAACTTCACTGCACAGCTCTTCCAGTGACACTTAAATGTGTAATCAAAGTCAATTTAAGTTTTTTTTTTTTACGTTTGCAGAAATTATCCGTTGTCTTTTGTGAGAATAAGATACTTTGCTATGCTGTGTGTGCAGCGACGGCTTATGTTTTTTTTATGTCTCCTGGTTTTGGACCGATTTTCGATCTGTTTTCTACACGCGTACAATTCGAACCATGTCTATATCATTGATACTTACGAAGATCGCGTTTCGATGACCTTGAAAAGTATATTCAAGGTCAGTTCCAGTTGCACCAGTAGTATGACCCTGACATTCTTAACTTACAGTTGTATAAACATGAGCAACATTTTGCAACGCTACGGGAGTTATTCACCTGCTGCTGTTGAGAAATGCCCTGTATATTACCTGTATACCCTGTATGTTCCTGCTACTAACTATTGCAGTTGGCTAATGGCTTTTTGAGACACAAATGGATGTTAGGTATAAAAAAAAAAAGAATTCAGTTTCTTATTTGATTTGCTAAAAGATTCTAGTTTGCCTAAAAGTTTTCCTAAAATGTAGCTTTATTTTAATTTTTCCAGTGTATTTTTCAGGATTCTCCATTTTTTGACTGAACTCTGCCAAAACTCTGTTTTAGTAGTGGTATATGGTGGTCGTAGTAGTAGTAAACGTAGCAGTAACGGTAGTGTTTGTAGTGGTGGTGGGTGCAGTAATAGTATCTAGTGGGTATCATGGTTGTAGTAGTAGTAGTCGTCGTCCTAGCTGTCGTAGTGGCAGTAGACTAGTAGTAGTAGTAGTAGTAGTAGTATAGTTCTACCTATCGTAGTGGCAGTAATGGGAGCAGCAGCAGTAGTAGTAGTAGCTGTAGCTGTAATAGCAGTCATAGTATTAATAGCAGCAATAATTGAAGTAGCAGTAGTGGTAGTAGTCGAGTAGTAGTAACATGTAGCAGAAGGTTTAGCATTCACAGTAGTATTAGCTCATATAAAACGTGGCGACCTTGATTCTTTCAGTTCAATGACGCTACAAATTATTACATGCATCTTAACCAGGGTAGTATGATCGCCTTCAAAACTTTAACTTTCATTCTTGATTAATGAGCACATTAATTTTTAGCGAATGCTTTCGAAGAAGTTGTCTTGCGACTCTCCAAGGATTTCACCTCTAGCAATGCATACCAAGCGGCAAGGGAATGAAAACTCGCACGTTGTGGTGATTTTCAATCGAAATTACTTCGTTTTAACACCGTCCGTTTTGCGCGAACACATTGTGGTGAGGCAGCGTAACACACTTTTTACACTAGCGTAGTTTAAAGGTGCCTCTTTGCCGAATGACAGGGTGCAGCGTCTAGCGCCATCTACCATTAGTTAGTTCTATGTAACACTTGATTTCAACAGGCGAAGGAATGCGCAAAGAAATTTCTTTTTACACATGCAACAAACAAGCCACGTGCCTCCTTAATGATTGAATGTAAAGTTGGTGCGTCCACGTGCACCAGGAAGCAAGCAGTCAAGCAGTCAGTCAGTGTTAACGATATCACTGTCACTAGATGGCGCCCATCTAGAAGTTCAAAATATGCGTTTCAAAACGGTCGAGATGTGTATATATATTTACTAGCAGAAGCCTGTGCTATGCACGGGGCCGGTCATGAATTATGTTTACGGTCACATTTCCCGGGACATTTTCCCGGGACATTTTTCCGGCACACTCTCTTCCCGACGACTTGTCAGATTGATCGACCACTCATGCATGCCTCCTGCTTGCATGCAGGTACAATGGGAGAGCGCATTTGGAATGCGGTCGCGAGGAGGGGAGAAGTGATTGTTCAGCCCGACGACTTGTCAGATTGAACCTTTATTGAGTTGATCGACCACTCATGCCTGCCTCCTGTTTCCATGCATTTTCAATGCGGGCGCGAGGAGGGGAGAAGTGGTTTTCCTTTTAGCCTAACCTTTTACCTTTAGCCTTCCTTTTACACGGCCTCCAGGATTATTATATAGATATAAAAGCGCCCCTGATGTATGCGTTAGGCTTAACTTTGCACATTGCTTTCTGATAATACGTGGATGAACCAACTTTACCCTCAGTAATTAAGAAGGCACGTGGCTTGCTTGTTTCATAAAAAGAAATTTATTCTTCCTTCGTTTGTTGAAAGTAAGGGCTCGTCAGAACTAGATCGGTAACAAATGGCTATAGATGCTGAAGCCTGTCATTTGATGGCAATCCCCCATTAAAGTACGGTAAATGAGATTTAGTTTTAAAAATTAATATGACTGCGAGGAGTGCTACCTTATTTTAAGTACGTTTTCAGTGTGTGTTGCCTTCCTGTAGCTGTGGGCATACTGAGACTTTAAATATTCCATTTAATTCTGGAGTGACATTCTGGTGGAGTGGCTACTGGCCTGAAGCGATCTGGAGTGGCGATTGCTTGTTTGTTGTCTCGAGTTGGCGGCTAAGGGAACGTCTCGGGGGAAATCTTCCTCAAGGAGTTTGGGACGCATTCAAGAAGCTGGCGTGTGTTTGCACTTTGGCAAGGAGTTCTCTTTGCCTCAGCGAAGAACGTTGTAACAATAACTATCGGCAAAAGACTCACAGAAGAGGAAACCACTAAAGTTAGTTAAATCAGCCATCTTCACAAACATAATGAAAACAAACCTGGAGTGATTGGATTATAAAGCCCAATAGAGATGTGCTTTTGTGATGCCTCAGACTAAGGGAGTAGTGTATGTAACCGTCCTGTAACATATTTATCATAACCGTAACAGTCGCCTAGCGTCGGGAACAGGGCAAAAGCTTTTCGGAGGGATCGAACGGGTTACACAGCCGATGGCAGGTTACGGTAGATGTGTTACGTGACGGTCACAGCTTCGAACATGCGGGCGTGTAAAAACGGTAGGTTAGACAGGCACAGGCTAGGCAGGACAAAGAGTCTGTTACACCACCTTGTGTAGTAACCTATAGTAGGTTAGGTTAGGTTAGGCGTGCTCGACCTCCACTCATACGATCATTTATGTGGCTTACGTAGCGTGTTGTATGCAACGACTGTAGCAGTGGAGGGGCAGCAGCAACAACAACAACAACCAGAGCTGCCTCCATCCTACCACCACGACCATCCATCGTTGATGTGGGAGAAGAAGAAGATCGACGATTTATAAAGCGTTGTTAATACTTAACTAAATCCCTATTTGGAAACCTAACCAAACCAAAAACTACACTCCGATGAGCGTAGTCGGAACCGATATTAGTCCCTTCCGAGCAAGCTTGGATTTGATTCTCTGACAAGCTCGGACCTACTCGACTAAATAAGTCGAGCGTCCCTGTAACTACCTATCATCGTTAAAGTGTTAAAAACAAGCTATATTTTGTTAGTTTCTGTTTACAATACGTACCAATGATGAAGTTCGGTGCGAGGCATTTATTTTCCTGAAATCGAACGTTAGTAGGTTTAAAGTCATAAAAAAAAAAAAGATGAGAGGATATAAAATGGCTTTCATCCAACATGTAGGGAAGTAGGCCTACGTTTCGTCAAAATAAAAGAGAAAGTAGGTCGGGTGTAGCTTATCGAACAGCTTGACCTCGTGGCCGTGAAGTTTTCCCCTCACGACAACAACAACACGTGTGGTTGTGTGCGAGGCAAGGTGGGAGGGAAAAAAAATACAAGTTATACATTTCGTTAACTTGCTCAGATACTACGTCTGTTGATCATGAAAATGTTTAAAAAAAATATAAAAATAAAAACACTCCGACCTGTGGAGGCAAGGGATCTGACCAAGAATTGGTTAATAAAAAGACGGACCAACAAACGTAAAATACCTGAAAAAACAGCTAACAAATGTATGAAAGTGTACGTACCACCACAAGCAGCCTGTTTGTCACTAGTCACAATTTGGAGTGTGTGAAACGACGTGTGTTAGTGGAATTGGAGAGTGTAGTTAAAATCCGTTATGGGTGGATATCACGTGGGCGAAAAGCCCACCCATATTCGACCTTCGATCAACTTTACGCGAGCAAAAAAAGGAAACAAATGAACGAATAAAAAAAAAAAGAACATGTTGTTCCCAGACAGGCCATTAGGACCCTTAATTGGGTGGCAATGTCACTCTTTTTTATGTCCCAGGTGTCAATGACAAAATCACATCCCCTCCACATACCATCACGTGCGTACAATCTTAATCAGATTTCAATAATGCCATTTTCAAATACCATATATTGGTTTTACAAGTAAAGAGACTCTCTTAATGGCATGAGAGTCCAAAAAAAGTTGCTCAGGGAGGTCATACGGGTAAAAAAATGGCCTTGCCACGGACCCATGCCCAAATAGGAAAACCAAACCATCTTCTGGAATGCATCTAAAAAATTAATATGCCGACTAATGGGCGCCATAATTTTTTGTATTGGAAACCTTTTCCTAAAAAAGCAGACATGTTGGCCTCACCTGTCAATACCTAGTGATAAGGATACGTCAAACACCAGACAAGTGGACGCCAATTACCACCCCCACGCGTCACGTCACGTAGACCAAAAATACCTGAGCAAAGACCAAATTATAAAAAAATAATAACCTTCCAGAATACGAATCGTGTAGTTATAAGGAGTGGGATGAGTGAATAGCCCGAGGCATTAGTAGGAGGACCCGTACTAAAAAAAAGGAGTATTTTCATTGGCTGGAACGAAAGTAACGTCGTACGAAAATAGCCTCGGGCATGACGGAAGGTAGGCTTATCGACGTTAGTGATGTCAATCATTACGGCTAGCCAATTGGAGGCCGTAGCCAGGTTTACAATTGTAAGTGTAAGGAAGGCGTACGATTCGTCCAGTACATGTAAATGATCCAAAAAAATAGGCTTTTACCTCCGACAGTACTAATCCGTCTCGTATAAAAGAAGAAGCCGACGTCCTCGCAGCTACAAGTCCTGGCTTGAGCCAGAAAGTGTACGTTTCGAGCTCCTGAAAGACGTTTCCAGTTCCACTACGAGCGATCCTCAACGGTGAAAGGTAGGCCTATATTACTTTACGTTATTTTTCATTATTATTGTTGAGTTCAAACAATGTAACTCTTAAAATTATCGTTTTAGAATTACCGAGGTATACTCGTTGTCTGTGCGCGCAACTATATAACAGACAAGGTGTATACCGTGGTAGCGCTAAAAGCGAATAAATAATGTAATTACAAGGTTCGTCTCGACAAAGTGTCGTTATTGTTTCGTAAGGTTAGGAAAAAATCTAAAGGAGGGTTCCCTTTTTGTTTCTTTCTTACATCTGTAGGCTTAAACCATGGCTGACAGTATAAGTAACAGCACGGCGAACACTAACATTACGTATTTTCTTGGCCAAGAACTATACGCTCAAGTTCAACCGTTTATGGGGAAACTGTACGTTCAGCTTAGAGAATTTATCATACCATCGGCTGGGTTGACGGCTGGTCGTAAAGGGGTGGCTCTCAGCCCTACGGAATGGTTGCAATTTGCTAAAGATTTTGACGAATTCAACGGAATTGCGTCTAATACGAACATCGTGCAAGAAATGACCAGAGCCTGGTCGTACGGGGGACGATTGAAAGTAATAATCAGCCAGTCGGGGTCGACCTACAATGCGAAGTACATTTTCGAAAAACAAGGGGGAAAGTATATCGTCCTTAGCAACCGTCAAATGCGGGGATTGCTCAGTTATGTTCACGTAATAACTAGTACTCTGAAGGAAAAAAATGAAAGATTTCGAGCAGGTCGAAGAAGTATGGATGTAAAAAAAAAATGCCCCACAAAAAAAAAACCGTAAAATGTGACACGTGGTTTTTATTTCTCTTTTTCCCATAGATATGACCAACATGTACTGCGATTCTTTTCCGTTGAGTGGTTGGAACTATTTAAGAATCCAACCGGAAAATCACTCAGTCACGATCACGATCGGTAAAATAGACGATCATTGCATTCAACTACAACCTTCAGAATTCCAAAATCTCATGGCCAAAATATACTGGAGGGACCCTGGCTCAGCATTGGACTATAAAAACGGTCGCGTTTCGATGCAGTTAGCGGCTGATAACGTCATTATTTTGAAAGTGCATAGCAGCTCGGTTGCTCTTACGTAATTTGACATTCTACACATTCGTTATTTGTACGGATATATCTGCCAAGCAATTGCGTGTTGGGGCCAGAGAATAAGCGACGTTTTAACACCGGCAATCCAAACAATTACGCGGGGCACTATGACCGAAAACGATCCTCCCAAACCAGCGCCCAAACCTAGGAAACGTACTATCAAGGAAACCACGCCCACTAAAGAGCGGCTCTCTAAACCCACCCAAAAAAAACTCAAGTTTGCCCAGCCGGGTCCAAGCACCAGTAACGTAATCAACTTAGATGAAGAAGAAGAAGAAGAAGAAGAAAAGTGTTCAAAATGTGTCCAAGAAGTCAAGCACGAATCTTGCGACGGACCGGTTGACAAACGCCTCGAATGCCCAGGTTGCGTAATCAATGCTCCCAGCCAGCGTTCGCATTTATGCGTAATGGAACCATCGTTCTACAAATGTAAAAATAATACGATTTAATTTTATTTTTCCCAATAGTGGCACCACCATCCTCTCAGCAAACGACGAACCAGTGGGGAGGGGGGAGCGACGTTTCAGCCTCTAAACCATCATTTTCAAAGCAACCTCCTCGCGATTGCGTTAGTCCTGGCAAGGAAATCTTTAAAAACGATAGGTTTAGCATTAGGAAGTGTAGAGGGCGCTACAACAAAAAATTCGCAACGTATACGAACGTATTCGACGTTAGTATTAATGCGGTAGACCAAGATTATTTGACCGAAAATGGACTCGATCCTGTTACTTACATGGACGAACTCCTAGCCAACGTTTTTGAGCAGTTATTGGATGGGATACAACCACGGGATTATATTGGCATTTCGTTATCGGGGGCAGGCTTAGATAATAACTTGTTTCTTCCATTTCATCCCAGGGAATCGTTCGCGATTGAGAGTATTTTTACACTTTTGATGAAACTTAGTCAGTCGGGTAAGCAATTGGATGTCTACAACAAACTGGAAATTAAACTAACTCAAATCAAAGTTTCCGGAGGGGGGGGACCTTTCCTAAAAAGAAAGCGTCTAAATCTAATACAGCATTGTGACTAGAAAGTGGTGGACGCAAGTCGGTGGTTCCAGTAAAAAATAAGAAGGACGGCCTATGCCTCGCTAGGGCTTTAGTGACTTGCAAAGCGTACGCGGAAAATGATAAAACTCTGTACTACAAGCTACGCAGATCAACGACGCTGCAGAAAGACTTAGCTTTACTGCTACACGACAATGCTGCAGTGACGGTTAAACGGGAAGGTTGCACCTTGACGGATTTAAGACGTTTCCAGGATTACTTAAACGATTTTCAAATTGTTGTGTTCGAGAAAATCGGTACCAAATGTCAAACAGTGTTCGAAGGGCCAGCTAACCAAAAACGAATATACCTGTTTTGTTACGAAAATCATTTTGTAGGTATTTTGAAACCCCGCTTTTTGTACGGTAGCAAATTTTTCTGTAATACGTGTCTTAAACCGTACGCCAACAAACAAACACATTCGTGCGAAAAGTACAAATGTGTCGCGTGCCACAGCCCTCGTTTCCGTTGTTATTTGAAAAAGTGGCTTTCCTGCGGGGTTTGCAATCGTTTATTCAGAAACCCAGATTGTCTCGCTCGTCATTACACGAAACAACCGCCATTTAGAAATGCTACTGTGTGTAAGTCGCTCTACAAATGTAAGGTATGCTTTCTAACCTACGTAGGAAACAGTAAAACGGCTCATCATTGTGGGCAGCGGTTCTGTAAAGTGTGTAAAAAATGGTCGCATCCTGGTCACAGATGCCACGTCCAACCCCTACCCCAACCTCAGAAGAGAGAATGCGTACGGATCGCCGCTTACGATTTTGAAACGACTCAGATAGACAAAGTAACGAACTCTTCGAGTAAAGAATACTATATGCATAAAGTAAATCTTGCAGTTATTGACGTAGCGTGTACGTATTGTTTCGATAAAACAGATTGTTTAAAATGCGGAGTCAAACGTAAGATATTTATGTACGGAGAGGAAACCCTGAACAAGTTTTGCGAGTGGCTATTCGAAACTCACGCCTATGACACCAACATGATATTGATAGCGCATAACCAAAGTTCTTTCGATGGATTATTTTTAATTAAATGGGCTATCGAACGTGGAATTAGACCTACTGACGTTATTTATTCCGGGGGCAAAATCGTGACCGCAAAAATTGAAGGAATTAAGTTAGTGGATTCCCTCAAATTCCTACCGCTTTCGTTAGCGAAACTTCCAGGCAGCCTAGGCCTAAATGAGTCATTAATTCGTAAAGGTAGTTTTCCCCATCTATATAACCGTCCTGAAAACATGGAATACGAAGGCCCAATCCCTCCATTGAGCGCTTATGATCCAGATAGCCTAGCGAGCGGAGCTAGGGAGAAACTAGTGGAATGGCACGAGCAACAAAGAGCCCAGAATGTAGTATTTAACTTTAAGAAAGAATTTATTAAATATTGCTGCAACGATGTCACGGTTCTAATGGCTTGCGTTCTGAAATTCAGGC
>JAHWFP010186742.1:76776-89840 GCA_023313725.1 Lithobius niger | reverse complement strand
CCAAAAGCTGGGGATGTATATATTTTTATGAAATATGAAAAAGAACGACAGTTATTGTGGCCGAAAAGTTAATAAGAAGTTACTGAATGTTCATTTGCGTAGAAATAGGATGTTCAAGGAGACTTACAAAAATTACGTCACACAAATTTGCCATTTTTTCCCACTCCTCCCACTGTCATATTGTTTCGTAACTTTTACCCCTCCTCCAGAAAATGAAATCAATGACATGGAACTCCTTCCCCAATCGTTACCGATGAAGAGAGAAATAAATCGGGGAAATTGTTAATTTTCTTCATTTTTCAGGCCATTGGTGTCAGACTGGTTTAAAAAATGAAAACTATATTGGAACACGTGTTTGTTTTAAAGTAATATTTTACGCAAAAATGTATTATAACAAATTAAAATAAAATCATCATAAAAATACTCCTCGGTAAAGAAAAGGTATGAAACGTCACAAACGTCCTTATGACGTAATATATATGTACTGCCTCAACACTACGGAGGAGATGTTCCCGATACACACTGTAGTTTAAAACTTGGTGGAGGTTTGGCAGTGGAAACGCATTGTAAGAAATAAGGAAAAAATGCAGACAATATTACGCCCTCTTTCCCTTCAATGCCTTTGGCTCTGAAAGATGTAGTTGCTGGCACTCGGTGAAAGTTATGCAGTTTTTACAAAAGTTAAAAAAAAATAAAACTAGTATTCACTGTGCGCACCCACACACAACACGCGACAGGCGTACACATTATGACATTTCGTGCATATGTTTGTGAATCACGTATTTTTATTCTGCAAAATCTGTACCAATTTTTTATACACTCATCGAGTGCTCTTTTCGTGCCAGTGGACAGAGTGCCTGGAGGAATATTTCCCCAATATACGACAATAATTTGCACGAATTTGCGCCTAACGTTAAGTACGCACCTAACTGTAACTGCAATGTTGATCAATATAGGAAGTATTGGGGAGGAATGTAAGTACGTTTGGGATATGTAAGCTATCAGGGATACAAAGGATAAGAGGAGGTGATCTTATTGGATACGTTAGCTTAATACTATGCTTGAGGCTTGGCTACTGCAACAAAACACTGGAAATTAGGAACGAATGACAAGTAAAACGCCATGGACACAACAAGTGAGATAAATATATCACTGAAGGCTAGCTTTCCAGATAGTAATTTTCAAATTCAACATTTTGCCAAAAATAACGAGGGGTAGGGAGAAGTCCCGCCCTTACCAAATGTGCAAGTCGGAAAAATGGACCGCAGTCGAAAAAACGGGAGATGGACTAAACTACGAATAAAGTTGGGTAAATAGCAAACCGGAAAAGAAAAAGCACAAGAATTTTTTAGGAAAAAAGAGGTTCCATTCGGAAATTTCAACGTCGCATCGTTTCCACCTCCAGTACTTTCTCTTCGACGTACCCCTGCATTTTGATTACCATAAAGTGACCCCTCCCTCACCGCAAGAGATTCAGATTGCAAATGGCCGTTTTCAGGGGTGACGCTATAATTGCTTCATTTCGGAGGCGGCAAAGGGGTCGTAATATCAGCCAAAGGGGCGAACGAAAAATTCTAATTTTGCGGTTCCCCCCTCCCCCCAAAATAAAAAATAACACTTTTACAATTCTTTTTTACACCCAACGTTCTTACCGCTTCCGACCCCATTTTATGAGAATATTCTTATCCAGCTGAAAAAAGATTCTGATTCCGTGAGCTCTCACGGTAACAACTTTACCGTATTGGCGTGACCTCAAGTACTTCCTGGCGTTGTGAAAGAAACTAACGTAGTTTTCTTAATGAGTAACCAGAATTTTCTTCGTTATACGTTTAATTTTGATCTTATGGGTGAGGGGCGGGGTAGCGAGCGGCCAAAAATTTAGGGGGACCAGCGCCACCCCTCGCCCCTCTCCCTGTCATCGTCCCTGGCCGTTTTTCACACCCACATTTTTTTTTTATCAAAAGTGTTTTAAAGTTGAGTCGAGTTAGTTTGGAATCAACGTGGACTTAGCGTTAAAGCAAACTCGACTACAGTCGTTCATTCGATTCTTGCACCAATGAGAGCGCCCCCTTTTCCCTTTACAAACTGCGCGTTGAACGACAACCCAAGTTGAATAGAAAAGGACGGCAGGGAAGTTGGTAGAAGGGGATGGGAGGGGTGTGGGAGGTAATATTGGCGCGTGGGAGGCTCGAAGGATTAAACGAGGCGCTTGACCCTGCAACGCCGTCGTCACACACGGAAAGCTTTCGAAGCCACCTTCTTTGAACGCGGGCTCAGAGAGACCCATGAGGTTTTTTTGGACGCCATCTAAATTAAATCAATAGGAAAATCCATTTAGCCTAAAAGAGTCGCTTTCGTCGCCGTCGCCATTTCAGCAGCCTTTCAGCAAACCCATACCTTCTCAGACCTCTAAATCATGTCACATACGGAAAAAAAAAACTTTTTCAACTTCCCTCCCGAAGACTGCACAATCGCCCTTCGCCATCTTGAGTTCGCGTTGGCTGCTTTACTCTGTTTGCTTCGCGCCTTAGTGTAAAAAATCTAGAGGGAAATCGACTACGTAAATGATCTACATCACCCCGGGGTTGAAATGACCGTTTTCTGGTTTACCCGCACGAGGAGAATAAACCTGGAGGTAATAGTGGGTGTACCCAAAGTTGAATAAAACACGATTTATGTCGTATTAGTGCGTGTGACAAAACCTAATGGAAGAGAAAGACAAAAATGAATAATTTTTTTTCCTATGGTGATTGTTTTTAATAACCTAAAATGGTGTACGATGCTTGTTGCATATGTTATTCGTGTCTGCAAATGCAAATGTTGGTTAAATCACTCAAAATCATCTTGATAAACAGAATGAAATCAAACCGACGTTCATGGAATTATTAAAACAGAAGGAATCTCGTGCCTCAGACTGAGGTTTTTTTCAGCTGCGAAAAAAAAAGTTTAAACTTACTTCAATTACTACTTCACAGGCCTATTTTTCAGTACTCATGAATCATCCTGTATATACTGTATATATGTATACTGTTCAGGGTGGTCTAAAAGTCTGGTCACACGCAAATAACTTCCGATATAATGGGCCTACGTTAATTCTGAAGACATATTTGTAATGTAAGTCAGATATGGGGAAGCCAATGACGATATTTTCAATGACCTTGAAAACAGCACTCAAGGTCATCAGGATTCTATTTTCCAAATTGCGAAAGATACAGCACAAAAGTGAATTACAAAGTTATACGCGAGCGTCAAACATGACAAACTGCGAAAACAGTGAAAATCGGAGCATAATTGCAATAGTTTATGAGGAAAACAAAATAGCAACAAAGTCTTCCCTGAACGTTTCAACTGTCATGCAGTGAAGTTTGGCATGCATGGCAGTTAAAACTTTCACGGAAGACCTTGTTCCTATTTTGTTTTCTCGTAACTATTGCAATTGTGCTCCGATTTTCACTCTAGTTTTCGCAGTTTGTCATGTTTGACTCTCACGCACAACTTTGTAATTCACTTTTGTGCTATATCTAGCACTATTTGGAAAATACAAAGCTGATGACCTTGAATGCTGTTTTCAAGGTGATTGAAAATATCGTCATTGGCTTCCCCATATATGATTTACATTACAAATATGTCTTCAGAATTAATGTAGGACCATTATATTGGAAGTTATTTGCGTGTGGCCAGACTTTTAGACCACCCTGTATATTATATTATTATCTGTATTATAATAAATCCAATCACTCCTTGGTTTATTTCGTTCTGTTTATTTTTGTATAAAACTTGATGACATAGATGACGTCCAGAAATGACGTCAGAGAAACATGACGTAAAAAGGTGGATGGAAAAAACAGCTAGGGTCACGAGACGTAAAATGATGGGGTGTCACTTCGTGTTGGATATGACGTCATGACCGGATATAGCTATTTACATTATCTTATATGGTACTCTCAGATTCCAATAAAAGAAGCCGGAATTAAATTTTAAAAATTTATATTGTCCCTAAACTTTGTTTTCATTTATGGCGAAAAATCGGCAAAAATTACCTTTGCAAAAATTTGGCAGCCGATAATTCGCATTGTTTTCTAGAAGAAACAAAAATTGTTTCCGATTTTGGCTTCATTTAGTGATCTCTGAGAGTACAATGAGATAATGCAAAAAAGCTGTATTTTAAACTTGTCAAAAATCATCTTATTATTTTTTCTATTGACTTATAATATGCCCCGGTGAGCACCTCTAAAATATTTTTTTTCCCCTTTTTTTTTCCTTTTGGGATGGCGATTAGTAGGTCGAACATCAAATTTCCGTATTACTAGGATTTGAAATTTAAAAAAAGGATTTTTTTTATCCACCCTTACCAGTACACCCTTGTTGCTTCACTGCTTTACAAGCGAGCATGCGGTGAAGCTATAATCCAGATACTGATGACTCCGGACTTTTGGACCATCCTCTATACACTCACGATCAATATGACATTAGCATCACTGCATGACATTTATTTCAACCACAGGCTTTAAGAATAGTTAAATTTTTAGACCATGGAAGTATGCAAATGTTATTATTTTTCCAGCCATTCTATCTAATCTTCTTCGTTCAGGGTGAAATGGCTTACACTCGTCAGCAGGCATCCAACCCTCACTCCACAACGCTAGGATTTCAAACTTCAATTTTTGTTGTTTTTACGTGATGTTTAAACCATGCGCAATGGCTGTTTGCCGTGACGTCACCATGAGTTAGCCAATGACGAACGAGAACAACGGCTGTTTGGCCGTCTGATTGGACTAGCCCAGTCACGTGGTATGCACGTCACAGCAAACAGCCATGGCGCGTGGTATAAGCATGTATGACATGATTACCGAGATAGATTATTTTCCTTAGATTCATAACGAGGTTCTTATGTGAATAAATACACATTTGTAAAAGTTTCAAGGCAGTGGATGAAAACGTAATAATTGTGTTTTTTAGTTCACATTGAGGGACCCCGTAGTCATCAACTAGCTAACCAAAAGTAAACATGCTTATGCGAGGCTTCACGCCAATTTTTACGTGTTAAATGCAACAGCAACATTTCTTGTTAGACTTCTTGTTAGGACCTTTTCTGTCAAGTCTAGAGTCCATTCCACTAAACGGATTTCTCCATTTTTAAAAAATAATACGTATTCTCCAGCTGCAGTTTCCAAGTCCTTAGGTATTTTTCGAGGAAGGGGAGGGGGAAATAGCGATGATATATCATCGAGCGATGATATATCACCGAGCTTATATTAACATGGCAGACGAGCTTGAAGGGTTACGATGTTGAGCTCTCACACAACAATTTCGATTCACGTGGCATCCACCATGCAAATCATAGCTGGTCATGCGGAATATGCTGTTGTCGGCAGCCAAAAGATTTCGTGAGTGTAGATAAGCAACATGAATGAATCGGTGTCTCAGAATAAGAACGGTTTAAAACCATATACTATAACGAAAACGTCTCAAATTTCGAGGCTAGTAGGTCTCGAATATGAAAGCCCGACACGATGGAAAGACGTATTTATTTTCAGGATTTCCATTGACGAGTTGAATTGTTTCAACGTTGGTTGTTTTAACTGTTGCAATGGAAGCACAACCATTGCTGACTGTTTAGCTCTTGGTTAACAACACCGTTACTTGATTTGGTTTGATTTGATTTGTATTCAGCCTATGCCTATGAAAGAGACCAAACACCGGTCCGAAAATTAAATGTTGGTTGCCAAAATTCATGTTCTTTTGAGTTTTCTTGCAACTCAGACGGTACCTCTATCATAAATTACTGCTGTAACTCACAAATTAGGCTTGGCTTCGCCAAAAAAAAAAAATATTTTTAAAATTCAATTTTTTTTTCAACCTTTTTTTTTGGACTGGGGATGGCAGCATTTTTGGCGCCCTTTCCCCTTTCGGCGCCCAGGGCGGCCGCCCCCTTCGCCCCCCTCTTGCTCCGGCACTGGAAATAAATGGTGCATAATTTGCAACAACAAAAATCGTAAAAAAAAAAAAATTTCCAAAATAATTACCCGTTTGCCACCTTAAAGTTCTTTCCTCCATTATAGATAATGTCGGCTTTCATGGAAGACACGATTTTGGATGAATCACTAAAACACAGGTAAATGTTGCACACGCTACATAATGTGCGCCCGTTTATTGTTAAAATTCAGATGAAATAAATATTACTCATTTCAATGCTTCTAGCGAATAAACTGTACATTGAACTTAAGGTGTTTGCTTCCAGTAAATTAAAAAAAGGTTATTATGTAAAAAAAAAAAAAAGCTAAACCGTACAGCGCAGGATGAAAGGATGACTTAAAAAACTATATTCTTAAAATCAGTGAAACTAGAAAAACCCAGGTAACGCATTCTACAGGGCATTAATTTCTGCAAGACTGTAGCCTTACAGTCACCTATAGCAATCCTAAACAATAATTACGCCATAATATAGTCCTGAGAATAACAATAGAAAAAGAACAAACCCAGCCACAAATAATTACGATATAGAGAAGCGATATAGAAACACCTTGTGTTGGCAGAACCAAAATACAGAGAGAGAGCATGTCAAGACGTACAGCATCATGATCGGCTACAGCCCAGCCGCATAATTTATTTCGGAAACAGTTCAGCAAAACTTGCTACGTAGCTCTCCATGCAGCCCGCAGTGTACAGAACAAAACCGTTTAATCCGACTTAAGTCACGTTACCTAACCTAACCCAACTCACCCTAACCTAACCTGACCTAACATAACTACAACAACAGATCTATATCTATATACATGACTGGATTTATAAGTAGGTCCGAGAGGCCCGTGCTATAGCGGCACTTTTTCAGGGGCGGCATGACAGCTTAAAAACAGTTGTAAGTGACAAAAGCTGGTGCGAGTTTTGCGGACGCTCTGCCTATCATTAACTAAGCGCTAGCGCCATCCATTGTTAGAATTAAGCTAACTGCAGATCAGTTTAAAAACGTTACGAAATACCGCCTCCTCTCAAAAGATGACACTATAAATAAGTTGTTGCTATCATGTGCAATACTTATCAATAATGCTTTCAACCAACGGTAACCGTACAATACAATGAATAGATACATTTTGTGGTTGACAACGGCTCATTCTTTTTTCAAATACCTTTTCAGGGTATAACAATTCGAAATTTTTTCTCCGTCAACTCAATGTCGTATCAGCTGATTGAGTGCAGGATAGGTGATATACGTAAAATATGGCCTACTCACTTTTTCTTTAAAACGCAGTTACGTTTTTTACGAACTCTTCATTGCATGGCCACTTTGTGTTGGGTTGGTTGTGCAGCATTCAGTACAAAAGGCAGGGAGAAGTTTTGGAAAGAAAGGGAGAATGCCCTAGTAAGCAAATCCCTAAACGTTCTTAATTTAAGGTCAAAGGAACGGAAATAGGTTACTTACGTTTTTTTTTGCCCTACCAGTTTTCCATAGATCCCATAGAACATGCAAATTACGAAAGGTGCTGGAGGGGGGGGGGGGGGCTAAATTAAACACTCCGTAACAGTCTGGAGGACGTACATTTTGGAGGCATTGAACAGCGGCAGTACAGTTGGGCCTACAGGCGGCAAGAACTTAAATCCGACCCTATATATATATATATATATATATATGATTTAAATAGTCACTTTTCATTGTAGTTCTAAAGTTTTCTAATTGTTATTGTAGTTTGTACCGTTCATTTATTTCGTCCGCGTTTATTGTGTTTTTTTTTTGTATTTTGCGTGGATTATTCCAGTTCACCAAGATCTTGTTGATGGAATCACATATTATCTGCTAACGTCCTTCTTATAAACCCAGCTCAGCAACCAGGTCCCATCAAATACGTTTATTAGATTCACCTGAGTTTACAAATCTCCTACGTTTTCTTAGCAAAGAGCAATCCCTGAGCGTTGACATTAAAGGGAAAAAGTCAAACACACACGCGCTCACATAACAAAGTGTAATTTGATGGGACTTAAAGGGTTTTTGGCACGGAAAATAGTGAAAATGGAACGAGGCCAAAAAAACGCAGTTATTCAAAGTAATGTTGATCGCTGTTGCATTATTAGTTTAGCGATAGCGGGAGCTCCATTTTTATGGACAAAACGTTCCTACAATAAATAACCTGCGCGCGTAATAAACTCTAAATCATTCTAAAGCGTCGTCGTCAAATGTGAATTATGCTTTTTGAAGAAAAGTACGTCTTCATACATTTCAGTTAAGGAAGAATGCGACGGTATTATTACATGATTGATATTAGACGGGAAAGATTGAGTTTCTTGGTCAGTTTGCTTTAGTTGACCACATTCTTAAGCTGTGAACAGACTCAAAATCGCTCAGTCAGACGAGTGACTTGTTAGGTGGATAGATTCTGACGTTTTTTACGCACCATATCTCTTCAGGTTTCTGCCTGTCTGCGAAAAATTGATGGTCGACCAAAACTGATGGGTAACTGGTTACACACCAGCGATGAAAGGTATCTTTAGTGTGTTAGGAAATAAGAAAATTTGTCGCATCACGTTTAAATATAACTCCGAACTCCTTAGGTTTTCCATTTTAGGACTGTAAAGATGGCAAACGAACCACAACAGAAATTTGTAGAACGAAGAAACAAGCAAGAGCACTGGTCAGCCTCGGTGTAATTTGTTAGAAAAGAAATGTAGGAAAAAACTGTAAATCTAATAGTGTCATTATTGCGGGCAAGCAATATTTAGTCCATAGGTAACAGGTTACGTAGGTAACAGCAATCGTCCACACTGATTGAATTTGCTGGACATACCATTAAATACCAGGTAAGTCGACAAGAAACCCCATTGTAAAGGTATGGGGCAGATGGACAAGCCAATGGACTCCTTATTTAGACAAGATAAACCACTTTGCATGAGAAGACAAGTCACTCTATATAATCGCCCTGGCTCTTTCTATGGCTAGTTTTACATTAAATATTTTACTCCCTACAATACTGATCCAGTGCTCACTTTTTTCTTTTCAAGGTAATAGTGCTGAAGTATTTGTTTTTTTGTGCATTAAAACAGATTACATTCGATCAGAAACATTTCTTTAATTTTAAGGTGACTCATTGTTTAATTCCATGGCATGGACCTTCCGACTATTAAAAATCGCTACTGCAGGGTAAGAACATCCTCGTATTAACTACCACTTGGGCGTAGCTTTAGCATCAATAATTGTCATCAATCACCTCTTTCATTACATGTACACAGCTTGATTTTTTTAAATCTCTGAAACGCTTCCCTCGTCATTGGGAATCAGTGAAAAAAAAACTGTGACTGTGTGTAGTTATTGCTTATGGGAAATTCCTCTTCGGGGATAAAGTTGTTGCTTCTCGCAACACGAAAACAACAGCCCTGTGGAACAATTCATGACTAACCGGATTTGTTCAGCAGAGTCGATGGGGTGATTGGTTTATGAAACCATTTCTGTCAGAAAAGCCATTCTCTACAGTGTTTGTGTTCCTGGTAGAGCCGAACTGGGGAGTGTGTTCTACTGTCTCTCGAGGACCTGCAACGACATTGAAACGTGGAAGTGGATCATCCCATTGCGATTACCATGGCAACCACAAAGAGGTTGCTGAAGGTCTTTTGGTTTTGTTAAAACGTCTATTGAGTAAGCTAAGGCAGTTATTTTATTGGGGAAGTGATTAAAATGTTATGCTTGCAGGCTGTCCAGTATTATCTAAACATGCCAGGTTTTCAAAAATTGTATCACGATAACACCATAGCGACACAAGTTAGGGTGTCGCATGCCTAGGATGAATCACTGTCCGTCCTGTACAATCTATTTAGGACAATGGTGACAAGTCAAGGCCGAAGATAAAAGGAGATGTAGGGATGTGTGACCCCCCACCCCCCATCCAACCAAAAGTCTGAATCGGAGAAATAGACCTACGTCGGAAAAACGGGAATTTGGACGAAACTACGAATAAAGGTGGGTAAACAGCAAAAAAAAAAAAAAAAGGTCCTCATAGTTTTCGGGAAAAAATGGTTTTCCAGTAGGAAATTTCAGCCTCACAATATTATGTGCTCGATACGACCCTGTTACTAATAGCCACTTATGTCTCTTTATGAGTTTTCATGCATATGAGGAAAGATAACAATGTGACGCATAAGCCAAAGGGAAGGTTATTGCAGCATCGTAACACAATTTTTAGGGACAGATCTGAACGTTCGAACTTTGTTATTTGGCTACGAAAGGGGCTACTGGGAACTGGGGTGCTGGATAACGGGTAATCGCACGGAAACAAATTTCACGATGCATTGCTTAAAATTGAAATTTACAAACATCTGTATTTCAACCTGGTTACATGCCTTTTGATGGTTAGCAGATTAGGGCAAGTAGTATTCACATAGTTGCCATGCATTTGAATGCTAGTTTAGTGACAGTGTGAATTCATAAAAGTAATCGTTTCACTGACAGCAGTGAACTACGTGAGAATGCAGGGCTGACAATCTCGATACAATAGCAAGCATAAGCCAAAGTGAAACGATCTGCCAAGTTACCGCCATTCGGAGTAGTGATATGAGAACAACCACAGACACAACTCCTCGACCATAGGTCGGTCAATTTTAACTCACACCCAGAAGTTTCTTGTCAGTTGCAAAAACTCGCCTTTAATTCAATTTTTATTTTTATTGAATGATTGATTGGATGGATTTTATTTTTATGTGTTTTGGTTGCAGTGATGTTAAGTGCTTCTGATGTAACAAGAACAGTTTCCATGAGATATCTCCTCTGTTGTCATTTACTGTTTATTGTTTCAAAGCTTCACCGCACAAATACATGATGTACTGCCCTCACAGTCAACATCATGAATAAAGTATGTACTTAACGAATAACTAGAAGTATCCCGAGGGCTAGTCCGTTGTGGGTGATGTTTGAGTTGCTCTTTGAATAATTGATTTCGTTTATGCTTTATTTTTATTGTCTTACCTTGTTATGTTAATGATACAATATGGGGAATATGCAGTGAGTGATACGAGCAAGCACTTACCCAGAAGCGCAGACGAACAGTCATAAAATCAGTTAAAACTTATATTTCGGTACCAGCTTACATACTGGGTAGCGATATGTTCTTCAGAGAAATAAAAATAAAGAGGCAAAAGCACCTCACATTACATTCTTGATTTCACCATCATGTTGTTCTTGTTAATGGCATGAGTAGCCTAAAACATGGAAAAAGCATGGTATGACGATAAAATATACATCTATTGTCCTCACACAGCTCAAAGTATTCAGTAATGGAACCCCTTTACATGCAGAAATAACATAAAGCCAGTTTTTACATCAAGAATATCAGACTTTAACAAGATTACTTACTGGAACGTGCGTGGAGGGTTGGAGTAAAAAAGCACGGTAACAGATTATGTGATGGCAAACCAAGCCAGTGCTACATACGTTGTTTGTATTTTTATGTAGCACTGTTTGGTTTGCCTTCACATAATAAAGAGTACGAGGGTGGCATGCAGATGTTTCTGAAGAAGGTGTCATTCCCCAGTGTGTACGTTGGTACTGAATATATAAGTTTTAACTTATTTTTATAACTGTTTGCCTGTGTTCCTGGCTTAGTGCTTGCTCTTGTTACATTAAGGTATTACACTTGTTGCATTTTTTATTCTGCATCCCCAGGACATGGTAAGCCTCCTGGATGCGTTTCCTTTCCAGGCCATAGCATGAATGTCCTTGGATGGGAGGCCTTTTCATAATGAAAATTAGCCCAGGACATGCTGAGAATCTTCACACAGTAGTTTCTTCTGCTTGATATAAATATCTAGTCATAGTAGATTGCGGGAAATCTCAGATTTCTGCTTGAAGCCCAATTTTTTAGCCTACTTTTTGCGAGGAGGCTTGCTTGGGTTCCATATTTGAATCAGTTGCGAGCATTGCTGGTATTGATTGGGGGTGCTATTAGAACTACATTGCTGCGTTTGTACTGTTTACTCATTTGAGCGAAGCTGGACTATGGTGCTGTTGCTTATGACTTATGACTAAAATAGAGAGAGAGGGAGAGCCTATATGCAGTAATAGGGGAGTCGCACTTAACCTTTCTTGCGTCGGATGCCAAAAAAATCCTACTCGGGAGGCAGCCTTTGACCAAAGTTAAGTGCCTAGCCAGACTTCCCAGTCAAAAAGCGGATTCGCACTTCGTCTTCGGGCTTATGGTGAGTCACTAAGTTATGTTTTCCCTCAGGTTGCTTAGTATGGATTCGTGACCTGCCCACCATGGAGGGTAAAGAAAAACGAAAATTGGAAATAAGCCACCAGCGAAAATTATACACTAGAAATAACGTAGTTCAGTAAGCCACCTTTATGCACTTACGTTTTGTCGGAGTGGCATGACCCGGATTCGAACCAGCTACCCAGTTCGCCCCCAGATCACTTTCACAGCGCCTTTTTTTTTTCTTTTGCCATGGAGGGTGGCATTTCTTATCGGAAGGCTGACAGTCCTGCAGAAAGACAATTCATGCGTGTGCTTCTTTCATTTCTAGTTTTTGAAATGTATGAATTATATTATTTGGAATGGTTTTTTTTCCCTAGAGTAATCAAGAAATTTTGTGCAGAGTCCATATGCAGAGTCTATCAGTCGATAGAAAGTATTATGTTCTTGAAATATTTCATTTACTACACAAAGCAGCTGTAGCTGTGATGTTAATATGAAATAATTTGCAGATATTTAGCTACATGTCTTTAAAAAAAAACGTCATTTAATGTCTGCTTGCCCTCCCATTCTGGGAATTAAAACACTGCGTACTAATACTGCAACAGCTTGATACGATTAAGCTACCTATCGATAAACATCATTTATTTACGCAGCCGCATCAACCGCCAAGCCCAAACCAGGACAGGCCAAAATATATATCGACCTACATATACGTGATTACTACCAAAGCCTAGAGATTACAGTGTGCTTGACTTTAATTTGTAGCAAAGCGGAAGCCAAACTGCAACGTCCATCTTGAGTGCCTTTAGCCGGGGGGGGGGGGGGGGGGGGAGAGATTAGAAATTTGGGGGGAGGAGAACTTGGGGAGCCTTATCTGTTGTTGTCGTGCAG
>JAHWFP010186742.1:64707-75273 GCA_023313725.1 Lithobius niger | reverse complement strand
GACCTTGATAGGTACTTTCAACAAAGACCTTGATAGGTACTTTCAACCTTGACCGGTACTTAGGTAGCGGTCCTTATGTAAGCCTCAGCATGAACTTCCATGTTAAACGTCAAACTTTGAACTCCAATAGTTTCGCCCAAAATTGACATAGACCAACGAAATTCTGTATTTGGGGTCGTGTCATAACTATTTCACCGCATTACAAATTTTAATGACAACAATTGAACCGTTCGGCGTCCACGGCATGGCCATTTCTTGTTGTTGTTGTTGTTGTTGTTGTTGTTGTTGTTGTTGTTGTTGGGACTCTTTGCTCTGACCTGGAGATCGAACCACTGAACCGATTTTCAAGTTCTATAGCTTAAAACGTAGGTATGGACATCGCCTAGGGCATTTCGCAGGTTATTTTAATGCAACTACAATATTATTGACGCGGAAAGCCAAATGGGTTAGAACTTTTGCTCTCACATAGACATCGAACCAATGAACCGATTTTCAATTTGTATAGCTTAAAATGTAGGTATTAACACCAACCAGGGCCTTTTGAACACGATTTTGATGTTACTACAATATTCTCGTCGGCAGAGCAAATATTATTGTAGAGCAATGGGCAGAAATCATTAATGTTGTTGTTATGACTCTTTACTCTCACCTGGAAACCGAAACACTCAACCAATTTTCAAGTTCTATAGCTTAAAACGTAGGTATGAACAAGACAAAGGGCCTTTCGCAGGCTATTTTAATGTAACTACAATATTCTTGACACGGAAAGCCAAATGGGCTAGAACTTTTGCACTCACCTAGAGATCAAACCTAGAACCTAGAATGAACCGATTTTCAATTTCTATAGCTTAAAATGTAGGTGTTAACACCGACTAGCGCCTCTTGAACACGAATTTGATGTGACTACGGTATTCTCGTGGGCAGAGCAATTATTATTGTACAGCACTGGGCGCAAATCATTAATGTTGTAGCGACTCTTTGCTGTCACCTGGAGATCGAACCACTCAACCGATATTCAAGTTCTATAGCTTAAAACGTAGGTATGGACATGGCTAAGGGCCTTTCGTATGATATTTTAATGTAACTACAATATTCTTGACACGGGAAGCCAAATGGGCTAGAACCTTTGCTCTCACATAGAGAGCAATGAACCGATTTTGAATTTGTATAGCTTAACATGTAGGTATTAACACCGACCAGGGCCCTTTGAACACGATTTAGATATGACTGCCGTATTCTCGTCGGTAGAGCAATAATTATTGTAGAGCACTGGGCAGAAGTCATTAAGTGGAGAAACAAATTTCAGCAAATCAAGCTAAAAACATGAAATTTGGCACACAAGTCTTCTTACCATTGAAAATCAAACCAGCCATGGACCTCCATGAAATACCCCCAAATACCTTTACTGCCTCCCCGCCCGTGCCCACTCCCAGGGGCTTGGGCAACAAATTCTTCCAGATCAAGTAAAAAATATGAAATTTGGTGTGCAAGTCATTCTTAGCAGCATAAATCGAATCAGTCATGGAACCCCATGAAATACCCCCAAAGGGGCCCCAGCGACCTCCTGTTTCCCCTCACTGACTTTTGAAAATTATTCTAAAAGCTTGAAAATTGGTACACAAGTCATTCTTTGCAGTAGAAGTTGAACAAGCCATGGAATCCCCATGAAATACCCCTCAAAGGGCCCCCAGCTCCCTCCTGTGCCCCCCTCATTGGTCATCGAAGTTTCATGAGGTGCAAAGGAGGGACAAGGGATGCTGGGGATGCTGGTGGTAATTCGTGGGGATCCATGGCTGGTTCAATTTCTACTACTAGGAATAATTGGCGTACCAAAATTCATAGTACCAAAATTCATAGTAATACCGGTGAGTGTGGTAGGGGGCCAGGAAGGGACCTTAGGGGGCATCTCGAGAGATTCCATAGCTAGCTCGATTTATTAGCTACGAATTGATTTGTGTACTAAATTTCATGACTCTTAGCTTGATGTTCATAATTAGCCCAAATACTGGCCCTTAACAGCTATGCTACACCTGAAAATCGAACCAATGAACCGATGCTCAAATTTTACAGCTTAAAACATAGGTATGAAGAAATCATATGGCCTTTTGAACGCTATTTTAATGTGAATACAATTATTGTTGTTCTTCTTCTTGGGGAAACTTTGCCCTCACCTAGAGATCGAACCAAAGAACCGATTTTCAATTTTTATAGCTCTTAAAATTGAGTGAAAAGGCTGTCTTATAACAGTTATTTTAAGGTGATTACAGTATTCTTTTCTGTGCAATTCTTGCTGAAACAACAAAAAAATAATAATGGATATTAGTATTAAAAAACGCTTAAGCGTATAAAATACGGATGTAAGCCTTAAAAAACGTAAAGCCCTAAAGGAAAAGATATCAGAAAAAGACATGTAAGCCATAAGCGTCGCACTAATACGTGTAAAAGAAGCTCCCGCTTGTTTTTTGGGTAAAAAAGATGGTTTTTTATAGTTATCCATCGGTTACGTTTCTAGGTTCTAAGATACTGCTACAGTTTTAGTATGGTGACTATATTAATTGCACGGTGAGGATGTCACGCTAATACAACGCCTGACAAACCTATAACAGTTAAGCATGGTTAATCTAAGAACACACACCATGAACTGTTCTGCATCTGTAAAAACTCGAATTAGACATCGTAATTTTCTAAGCCTATCTGTTACTAACCCTTATATGTATGTGCACCTATTTTTCAGACTTTAATTATTCCATTCACCATGGTTTTTTTTTTAATTTCCTGCTTAGGAATGTACGTTCTCTTGTTCTCGTGCCTACTGTATGTGTTATGTTTGGCATGTTAACAATATTTACACGTTTACAATAGAATGTAAAATAACTAAATACAGAAGAAACCGATTTTCGTTGCCTGTTGGACTTAAATGTCAGACTGCCTGAGAGGGAATTGAACCCACGACCTTTGCGACCAAAGGACGAAGCTCATGTCTGTATGGCTTAGCGGCAGAGAGTCTGCCTTTGGCAGGCTGTCTGATATTTAAGTCCAACAGGCAACTTGAAAAAA
The DNA here is from genome assembly GCA_023313725.1 of Lithobius niger. Taxonomy (NCBI): domain Eukaryota; kingdom Metazoa; phylum Arthropoda; class Chilopoda; order Lithobiomorpha; family Lithobiidae; genus Lithobius; species Lithobius niger. Next base: position 72,216 of record JAHWFP010186742.1, on the reverse strand, counting down.
GTTTGCATCTGTAATAATTTATCAGTAATCGAGCCGATTAGCTTTCCGTCGTGTTTATGTAATAGAATATGGTAGATGGATCTTATGATTAAATCTCCATACAGAATACAGTCGAATGCAATTGTCATAGAAATTGTGCCAAACGAGACGTGTGCCTAACCCAGTAGCTTATAACGGACAAATGTATAGATGTACACTGTGAAGACGATATGTGGGGGGGGGGGGGGATTGAGGCTTAATGGCGCGTCGACAACTTGGTCATTAGCGCCAACCTCAGTCACAGTGCAGTGGTCCGGGTTGCCACTGCACCACACATTACAGAGATGTTATTCAAACCCCTAAGACGATATGTACTGACAGTTCACATCAATGTGTACCTTCTGAGCCTCCACACGAACTGTGTACTGAGAGTAAATAATTTGTGTACTAGTATAGTACACAAGCTGGGACAAGAATGTGTACTGTCGCTGCACAGACTGTGTACTGCCAGTACACAACTCGTGTGCAGGCTGAGAAGGTACACATTCTTGTGTACTGTCAGTACATATTGTCTTCAGAGTGTATCGCTGCTTCAAATGGCGAATATTTGGAGGTTCCTTCTGGTTCAATATATAAGTTTGTTGCAAACGCAACCGGAATGGCAAGGACCTGGTGGTCACTAACTGCTATTCCATGCAACGATCGTATTATATTTCAAAGAGTACTAATTAAATTCATTTAAAATTTATTAAAATAAATCTATGGCTCGACCTATCTTAATTTTTTTACATAACTTTTAAGAGTTATTCTTAGCGTTACAAATGAGAATTCTATCGTGAAGAGGTGAAACTAATCAGTCTGTTTGTTTGTCTGCAGTTTTATTTCTCTTCTTCTAGAAATTTGAATATCTCATGATGTCATTTAGATGTGCGTATTGAATCCAAGAAACAAAGTCCAAACAAAAAAATCTTATGGTGTTTATAAACAACAAATTGTTTCTATCCCGAAATAATAATTTCTTTCACAATAGATTCAATAAACCGTGATGAAAAAAAGAGTAAAATAACGCCAAATAAGGACACCAGGAAAAACACTAGTTCTGTAGAAAACATTAAAAAATCGTCTTATCGCAATAACTAAAAAATAACTAATTGTATGTACTACATACTCTTTTGCTCCATCTAGAGCTCTCGCTCAGTCTTCGCGCTGTATGAAAATGGAAATATAAAATAGATAAATTCTATTATTCACCTTACGTAATCTAGTGTCGATACGTATATTGTTTCGTCTCGATCAATCCAGGCCTAAACACATTTCAACTAATCTGCCAAAAAATTTTCAATTTAATAACATACCACACTATTTAATCACGGCAGGGACGTAACTGTGAAGTACCTTCCCCAGTTTATAGCAATACAGACAGCAAGTATCGGCCAAAAAAAAAATGCTTCACATTTTGAAGTTAGTTCATGGTTTGGTCTTTCATGTGTTTGATCCTGCTCAAACAGATTTCATCAACATAGAGCTGCTTTCGAAAATGAATGCTAATTGGAACAAAATAGTCTTTCTTTCAAAATGTACGAAAGCAACAACTGTAAGACTCACGGCTTGCTGCCAACGACTTAATGAGTTGTATTGATTATTTCCCCCGTGGAAAGTGGTGTAACAAGTTTGAAGAGATTAGCAAGATTTGGACTGAAATCTTCAGTGATTAGTGCCTAACTTAAGCTGAGATTTATTTGGGCTTCTTAGTACAATTCTGTCAAAATCCAACGATCTTAACTACAGTCAATTAATTACAATCTGGTAAGTTGAACTTATGCACCAGGCGATGTCATTTTTCGGCTCGGGATGCGTCAGGGTGAGACGAATCGTGCACGGCTTCGGTCGCACCTGGCTACGTCATTTTTAAAGTTGCATTCTTGTTTTAGGTTAGTAAACGTAACATCAGTTATTTCCACGAGATTTGTTATGAGCTTGTTGCTTGGAATTAACTTCTAAATATTTTCTAAGAAGTATGATTTTTCGCGTCATTTTCAGAAAATTTCGATTCAGTGAACATGTAAAAACGACCGCATGGAGCCAATTTCCCGTTTGTCAATCAACGGGAGGTTAAAAACTGCACTCTTTCTTTGAGTAGGGTTTAATTCATTCGTCGTGAAGTTGCCAAATCATGTCGTTTGATGCTATGTGAAAAGTTTTCCACAACACTGTTGGTGCCCGGCCATTGTAAGCTGTTTCATCTTGCGTTTACTGAAGTTGAATTTCATCGGCCCCGATTTTGTACTGTTGGTAGTCGGCATCAGATTTTCGTTTCACATATCCATTTATTAAGAAATGATTGTCAAGCAGGTAAATCTAACAGACAAGTGTCCGCCATCTTCTTAGATTATGACCTTGTTTTGGTTTTTATTTATGTGTCCGCCTTTGGGAATTTTCAACCTAGGACACAAAACCCTAGTCAACAGCCATTAAAGGCATCAATTCGAATCCCGGAGAAAAGGCCCATGAGAAAACTCCCCATATTATCAGAAACCGCAACTATACAGTAATAAAAAATTCCTTCAAGTACCGAATGCCGGAAAAAAGGCCCATGGGAAAATTCTCAATATTATCAGAAACCGCAACTTTACAGTACAGGCCGGGTGGGGCAGAATGGAAGGGCCAACCCTGGCAATCACAGATGGTTAATGTTATGGCAATGAAACTTTGCATGGTATGTAGGCGAAAGGCAACTAACCATGTGTCGATCACTGACCTTGGTACAGACTTTCAAGGTCATCACAATGCTAACTTTTTAACCATGCTTCGTAGAACCCCAGTGTAAATTAGAAACTTGTAGACATTGGCAAGGCATGGCCGTTAAAAAAAAACAGAACGAAATTCAGTAAGTTAGTCAAGGAATTACGGAAATTACAAGCATCTGTTTTGCTGACCGAGTAGCTTTCCTGCCAAACAGATATGTCCAATACCATCCAACACCACGCTGCTAACATCACACAAATTGGCATAATTCAGTCACCATGGTCATCTCGGAAACAAAATCAGAAATGTTAACCTAAGGGACGTTTACTAAGAAGACATTTTGACCCACATTTGACCCACTATTCCTATTTTATCACTTTCGACGGAGAACGTTTCGTACTTTAGACTCATTCATTTAAGAATGATCGCTTGTTCTTTCAAATTCCGTGACTAATGGGTTTAGTCTAAACTTAACCCATTTTACTGGGTTCGCATCGTAAATTCGAGCACCATTTTACCAAGTTCGTAAATTCGAGCACTCTAAAAAAAAACCAGAAAATGCAAGATTTGTCGTTGTTCCTTACGAGGGAAGCAACAAAACTGTGAAAGTGAAACAAAAAAAATCTCCTCTAATAACTGCGTCAACACCTCAGACTTTCTCGCCTTCATAAAGTAGTACATTCCTTTTCTCCCCCACATTATGCTGTTTCAACGGAGTGGATTTACACGTGTGTAGTGCTCGTAAAGTTGCTTCTGTATGTTATGAGTGCACTGCATGGTGTGCGTATTCTTTTTACACAAACCCTTTACAGCATTTTACTTCACGCTGCATTAAGCGTTACGATGTCAGTACATCTGTTGAACGAAAAAAGAAAACGATTTTATGAGTCCCTTTAGCTGAGGTTTGATGCGTGCCGTAATGTTCGTACACTTAGATACTGATTCTAACTCATTTCGCTGGAATTTCTCTTCCGTCAAACCAGATAAGAGTTGTTTTTTAAACAAAATATCGAACGAAGGGAAGCGCCAACGTTAGAATTGTTTAAAGAAGCGCTGCCAGAGTTTTAGTTTTAAAATAACCAGAGTGCATGCTGATGACAATATTAGAGTTAAGTCTTGGCGGAATAATGCCTTACGTCATCCACACAGCATCCTCCCAACATTGGTTTCTCATCTGTCCCGAGATGCATACGATGAGAGGTGTTTTCGAGCTGAAAGAAACGTTACCGATTTCAAACGGTCCGTTTCAGAACACCGCGGAAACGAACTTCACCGTTACAGCGAGGCAGGATACGTCGCTTTAGGCAGGTTATCGCTGATGATGCTTGGCTGAACACGATTCCCATTTGGAAATAAATTTTCCTCCTAAGAAAACGAAGCAGAAACGCAAAAATAAAAAAAATAAAAGGAAAAGAGCTACCATCAGAACGGTGGTGCCGCTTAGTTCGCTCACTCTCGCTTATTCGGTCGGTAGCCATTTTCTTTCTTTGTTGCCATGGTAATAGTCACCCTTCTTGCCATCGGCGCCAAACTACACGCACACAAGCCATTCTTTGCGTTAGATGACGTCATTATACTTAAGGTGTTTTTAACCCGTAAAGAAGTAGTTTTTTTCCTTTCTTTTTTTTCTTTTCCGTTCGTCTTGTATTAAAAGCGATGACTGTACGAGGAAGTTTGAGACACGATAGACAGAAACGAGTACGATGGAATGGTGAAGCGAAAGAAACAAAAACGAAAGAAGACAAAAACGAAAGAAGACAAAAACGAAAGAAGACAAAAAAGCTAAAAAGCTAAAAAAAAAAAAAAAGGCTGCTTCTTGTTAACAACCCAAGATGGGTCAAGATGATGCTAACACACGGAAGTGAGTTCTCAAGTTTTCAAACCAAACATGCAGTAATTGGAATTTAGAATAAGCAGAAGCGTGTGCAGCATAACGAAGCTTGGAAGCAAGGGCGCGTTTATGCAGTAAGACCTTCTCGCTTGCCAAACGCTATTTGCTAGGCAACCGTTATTTATTTACGATTAATTTCCCGTTTCTGTTAAATGACTGCGGTAATAGGCAACAAACTAAATGTATTATAAATAACAACACGGATAAAGAACAAAGTGCAACAGTCATTTTAAACATTGGTCCAACATGATTGCCATTTCAGGCTATTTCCAAAATTTGCTATTCTCGCTGAAAAAAAACAGTTTCCACCAGTGATCAAACGACGGCAGAATAAATAGCTACTCGCAGCGAGAATTCAAAATCCAACATGGCGTCCATTTCGGGGTTGTCGAATCGAAGACAACTCATCGAATACCGGCGTTCAGAAATCTGTCCGTCGTCGTGTACAGCAGTAAAAATTGTTTTCTAGTTGTCATAAATCGACGCTGTCATGTTGCACGCTTCGTCGTGTACAGCAGTAAAAATTGTTTTCTAGTTGTCATAAATCGACGCTGTCATGTTGCACGCTTCGTCGTGTCGCGAGGCACGAGGAGGAGATTTGCGTCCGCGTTGCCATGGTTACTATACGTATAGACAACTTGAAAGCCACATTCTTGGGTAAAGGCGAGAAGCAGCCAGCAGATTTAGTATTAACCAAGTGAAAGCTAGTAAGCGAGAAGCTTGTCGTTGCGTAAACGAGCCCTAATACATTCCTAAACAGGACGGAAAGCTAAATCTCGTTAAGTGGTAAATAAATACAGATGCAAACCAACTTCCGTTGCCTTTTGGACTTGAATGTCAGACTGCCTTAACGGAAATTGAACCCTCCACCATTTGAACCAAGGTCGAAGTCCTACCGCTAAGCCATACTACCGCCATCGGTCTGAAAGATTGAGGGTTCAATTCCCGCTCAAGCAGTCTGACATTTAAGTGCAAAAGGCAACGGAAATATGCATCGGTATTAATTTAATACCAACTTAGCCAGGGCCGGCCTACTAGTTTAATAATGTATTTTATAGTGCTTGCTCCCCCCCCCCCCCACACACATACCATGAAATAAAAACTACAACTTTTCCAAGTAAATTTATTCCTTATCATATAATAACTATTACGCTAAATAAAAGCGGTACCCAAGCTATAAATTTATTGTTAGCAGTTACGAAGCACAAAAATAGAAAATTTAGTTTTCCACTGAGTGTAATCTAATTAATTTCTTGAGTACGTTGACGTCTGAAAAAACACAATGGCAACCAAAGGAATTGTACGTGGATAATTTTTCGAAGTGACTTAATTAATGAACAAAAGGTCAATAAATTTCCAAAATTAATTTTTTTTTCTCCTTAAAAAAAAACATTATATAGTTACGCGCCCCTGAACGCTCTGATTGGGGGAGCAGCTATTAGCAGCTATTAGCCAAGTTAATCGCACCGACTAATAGTTCGAAAGTTAAATAAAAACTAGAACATTGCTACCCGCGGTAGCAATTTTCAAGTTTTCATTTAACGTCCAAAGTATTATTCGGTGCGATTAAGTTAGCTAATAGGATTAACCTTGGCGGCCTTTCCCTGGTTGAATCACTACCTTCAAAGGCCGATCCTTTTTGGAAACTCAGCGGCTTTTTACACCAGTTTTGGTTTTGGGTGGATATCACAACTTTCATAGGACTGTGAACGTACAAAAGGCTACACCATCTTTTTTTTTCATGTTTACCTTTTTTCTGGAGGAATTTTATATCTATAAATTTTCACATTAATAATTTTCAAATTTAAATAAAACTGACATCAGTTTGTGTTAACCAAGCACAATCAGAGTCAACAAGCCTTATTGCCAATGACTTATTTTGTTCTAAAATGCAGCCTTCGCGAACCCAGTTGAAATAAATAAATAAGTAAACGTTACAAAACATAAATCAACAATTATTGTTGCAGCGTTTTCTGGCTGTCACTCTGGTACAGTAATCGTGCAAACAACAATGATACAGCGGTATGAAAGATCGAATTTGTGGCCAAGCTGTTCCTAAATTGGGTGTACACAAGTACGGAGGTTAGTTGGGATTACGCCGATCCCGCCCAACTGAGCATTTGTTGCCTCTATTTAGGAAACTGGCAGGTGGATGATAGGTACTGTGGACAGTTTCAACAACCAACATTGGTTTTATGAGTATAGTATGAAGTAAATAAACAAACTTTTAAAGTTTGCTTTGCTCTTTAACTTATTGTTTACTTCCGTGCAGGGGATGTTGCCTTTCTAGGCTACATTCACTCAAAACTACGGTACAAAATGGTGTTTTAAGATGAGCTCATAGTAAAAAAAGATTAGGCCTAACAAACTAGTGTTAAAAACTTATTTGCCATTAGGGCAACAGACTTCACATACCTGAGCCATTTTCCTTGGACGATCCACTGCACTGTGACTTGAGGTTGGCGCTAATGACCAAGTTGTCGACGCGCCATTAAGCCTCAATCCCCCCCTTGGACGATCTGTGCTTTAAGCATACTTATGATGGCTTGAGACTAGCTTGTAGAGGTTTTTCCGAACTAATCCGTAACTGGAAAGACAACTCTGGCAAAGTCCCAACCGCAGGTCAGGATAATGTGAGATACTATCAATCTCCTTCAGTAGCTATGGATTCTATTCTAGCCTATAGTGTAGACATTCCTACTATGAACGAAGTATTTGGTTTGAATTTACTTTAAATACCAAAAAAAGCTAAAAGACTATAACTTTTATAAATTTCGATCCTAAAACCGATCAGAAACAAATCTATTCTGAAGGCATCGTGAGCGATGTCGCATGATTTTAGTCATTAAAGCAGTGAAACGACTGCATGATACGGACGCAACCAAATCGGTTTA
>JAHWFP010186742.1:36603-64307 GCA_023313725.1 Lithobius niger | reverse complement strand
TTGTTTTCCCAAATTTAGTACACATAATGCGTAAGTGGCTCAACCCGCTTGGGTTTCCAACTGCCCTGCGCACGAGTGTTTCACTCAAGAGGACTTTTGTTTCAAATGGTTTCATTTCACCTCACTATGCCTTCCTTCCTTATGCAGCTCACAACCCTTGCTTCGGCACACACCATCCCATCCTGGTTGATCCACTTACGCATTATGTGTGCTGTTGGCTCCGTTTTCTTGATACGTTTACTTCACATTGCACTCCATTCACTTCACTTTTTTTGATTTATTTTGATAAAATATTTGTGATATTTACGATGTTACGTCTGAGCCCTACACCGTTCGTCTGAATAGCAACCATCTACACATTATGAAAATTGATTAACCCTTGTTAATGGATTAAGCATAAAACTAACCTTTTTCCATTTAGTGTCGCCCCATTAAGTCCATTAAGTAACCCGTCTTTTAGATCAGGGAGGTGTTCTTCATGTGGTTGGTCGATCCTACGCACGTGGTGCCACGCGGTCGTCAATAAATTTGATGAAATGCACAATAAAAGGTGTGAAGAAGCCACTCGCGACTATCCTAATTCTGTTTAAATCGTAATTTGTCTCCGGTAAAAGCTGTAATAGCCAATAAAACAAGACATTTGCAATTCTCTTCTATACTTGGTGCATCCACGAACTGACCAGGAAGGTTTGAAGGAATGTGCGTTGGTGTGAAATGAACTTGGCAGTTCTTTAACGATCACTATGTTTAATTCCTCTTTCATCCTAACAGTGCAGTGCAATACATTTTAACAAGGAATATAATTGAATCATAAAGAGTACAATTACTCGGCCGAACTAGAGATGCTGTATAATTACTTTATTTTCAATACTCTCGTTTCCCTATTACACAACAATTCCTGAACTGAACACAGAATCGAACACTGCAAGCATAAAGTAAGCGACCGAATCCCATGCAGAGCTTTACGAGTGGATCTGGATGGATCTGCCACCATGCTTGCGGTTTCTTATTGAAATTATGGGACCGTGTTATTTCAAAACGTGTGAAATTGGCAGAAAGTGGTTTTTTTTTTTACATCTGTAACTATTTTCTGCATTCTTTACATTAAAATAACTTTCACTGTATGGTATACATATAAGGCAAATGGCTTTGTGCTGTGCATGTAGTGCCTGGGATCTCTAGCCTTATAGACCGGGCTCCCTTACTGCCGCTACTAACAATCGGCTTAGTCATCCAACGAACAACCCGAATATATCGAAAATTAGTTGAGGTAGGAATTTCATCTTCGAAGTCTTGAATTTCATACACATCTCTCCTTCATCATGAAATTTCAACCAAATAAATAAGTTAAGTATAAGTAAGTTAAGTAAGCGAGTTAAGTAACAAAGAAAACTGCGAATGCCATCGTATCCCAAACAGATACACAAAACGCATATTCGGGTGAGTCTTCGACGTCACTTGCTTCACTTGCTCGGCCAGTTAATTCTTAACATTTTATGCCTTTTTCGTTTAGTCCAACAAGTACGATGACAGAGAAAACTTGCGACAATTACTCTGGTAACGTTATAAGTTGAATCCATAAGTGACTTCATCAAGTACTCATGTCTTGGGGCTGACTTCCCAGTTGCAAACTATGGGACCTTTAACGCTTTCACCACATTTTTACAGATTGTCAATACCTTGTGTCTGGAAAATGGAGGAAGGCCAATCAATACTAACAAAATAAGTTCCTTTTAGTGAAGGTGGTGCGAAGCAGTGCGAAGTTGCTGCTGTGTTGATGTCTGTGTGCCAGTCCGTATCCACGATGACTTTTACACCCATTATCTTCCATGACTATTCCACTATTCCATGACTATTTGGGGCAATGACTTGTCATGATTTATTATGATTTGTCATGAATGGTAGTCATGATTTATCATGATCTGCTATCACGATTTGTCATAATGTACATGATGGTGCTTATTTATGATGATAAATCATGATAGCGGATCATGAGAAATCATGACTACCGTTCATGACAAATCATAATAAATCATGACAAGTCATTGCCCCAAATAGTCATGTAATAGTCATGATTTTTTTTCATTGCATATCATGACAATTTTTCATAAGGGCTGAGCCCAAAAAAAAATGTCCACGTATTCTGGGCCCTAAAAACAACGAGAAGAATTCATCATATTATCATCAAGCAAAGTTTCACCTCAAAACAAATACCGCAACAAGTAAACAGCGAAACAATGAAAACGGATAAGCATTTTAATTCTTTCGAGAGCGAAAAGTTGAAATTGGTCCATTGTTGCCTCGACTATTGTTGCTCTGCACGGTCATCTCACGGTCATTGATACTTGGGTGGGTGACCGCCTGGGAATCTGGCTGTTGCAGACATAGGGCCTTAGGGCTTCGGGCAGATGACCAGGAGTGGTTAACGCTCGTTAAACCCTTTAAACTCTTTAATCTCACGGCAAATCTTAAATGACGCCATGCACCAAGGACAGATTTTTTTTCACACGGTACGGATCGCTTGAGCAAAAGCGTTAGATGAGTGGGATGGGGGAGGGGGGACGGACAACGTCCATGTGTTGGGCAGTGCGCCCTACTCTTGGCATTCTAGTTCTATAATAGCTAAAGAGATTGGGTCGGGGAAGGCCAGTGCGTCTTTTACCATTAAGTATATGATTACGCATTTACTGAACCTAAAAGGTAATTGTTGCTGTTGTTGTTCGGGATGGAGACCGAATCAATTTTCGCCAAATCTGGCAAGAGGGTAAGGAGCAGGGGGAGGGGGAGGGATATTATTTAATTCAACTACCCATCCAAATTCAAGTACGTGAAGCAAAGGGGAGGAAGAGAAGGGAAGGGATAAGGGAGAAAAGAGGGGAGAGAGATGATTGGAGAAAAAGGGTAGTATTTCAGAAAGAAAAATTCGCTGTCACAGTGAACATGTAAAATTACCCTTCAATTTTCACCCTTCAAAATTACCCTTTCAATCATGTAAAATTATCCTTCATTACAGCCGGACGAACACAGCGAAACAAAACCCTACGTGAAAATTAACCCCGGGCAAAGCTGGGTACGACCGTTACTAAATCAATAAAATTTGGAAAGGCGATTAGTAGTTTATTTACACATCAAATATTCAGGGAAATTAATGAGTAATTCATTGAAAACTAGACTTGATCCATAAAATGGCACCTAGAAGCATGCGCGTCATGCCTTGAAGACCAACTGCACTCTGATATTGGGCTGCGTTAATCATACACGTAAGAATGAAATGAATTACTAGGATGCGGCATCAATTACATCTGCACTGCATCACTACTGGTATCAGCATTCAGCAATTCAACATCTACTACACGGAAGCTTGAATACAGTTATCACCATCGGCATCTGCACCGAAAATTTATCTTCAAAACGTCAGATGGTAACGCATGACAGTTTTAAAGTTAGGTGATGAATTATTTATTATTATTCTAAACAAATGTGTGAAACAAAAACTAATTCACTCGCTTTTAGGCTGAAGATTTATGAACGCTAAATCGAAATCTTGGTGAGGTCAATTTTGTTTAGCATTTTACTTAGCTGCCTATTAGTCTACTACGAATTGTAAAAACACTGGTATTAATTGGCAAGTCAAGGTCTGAAACGACATTTTTTGTACAAATCAGAATCAGTATTGCCACACCTTATCTACTGTATTAACACCGTAAGTTAGCGAGGAATGTCATCATAATGCCGCCTGATAAAAAGCTCGTGTGTGGCATATTCTGCAATCCAGTAAAGGATGCCACCGACGTGTATATGCCGACAGATTTGCTAACGGGTTAGACGGGTTGCAGTTCTTTGACGGATTACCTGAACGGGTTAGTAGATGGGCTGCCGTCTTTAAACGGATTTTCAGCTAGTGTTTATACAATCGACTACCTATAGGTATCAGCAAAAACTCGGCAAAAACTACACAAATTGTCTACCCTATGAGTTATTCATGCTAAGATTGGAGATTTCATTAAGTTATAAATAAAAGTTCTTCAGTTACGAAATAATCGTGGAAGGTTTTGCGACATTCGATTACTAACAGATTACTATTTGCATGGTTCTACCTAGAAATTGTGCCTTGACTACTCCTGGAAAGACAATGCGATCCTGAATGAAAAATAAGCCTTAATGGATACGGATTACTAATCACTGCAATATTACGGCATTCCCATAAGTTTAATATCGAATTTTAATTACAAAACTTTCAACATTTTTGCCCCGAGGCAACTGGCTTGTTCACTGCACTCATTTGTGATATATTTGATGCGCAAGCCTCGGGTGGTTTGATTCACATGCAGTTGTTCGTAGATACTGAAACTGTCACTAATAACTTTCCTGGTTGTTGCCTGCATGATCTGCAAAGCTTAAAGAAGACAGAAGATCAATCGTTGAGGAGGGAAGGGGGTGTGGCACAAGTGAGGTAGTTTTTTTGTAGATAGAACATCTGTTGAAAAAAGAACAACAACAACAACACAAATATTGTAGCCACATTACAATTGCGTTCTAAAGGCCCTAGACCTTGTTCATGCCTACGGTTTAATTCATAAAAATTGAAAATCGCTTCATTGGTTCGATATCTAGGCGAAAGTAACATTTTCCCAACAAGAAAAACAAGCATCTTTTAGTCACATAAACACACCGCTCAAAAAGCCTTAGGCCTTGCTCATTCGTACGTTTTAAGCTATAAAAGATGTCGGTTCTTTGGTTCGATCTCTAGGTTAGCTAAAATTTCCCTATCGAGAAGAAGATCAGCAAGAATGTTGCGCACTCATCAGGTTTGTTTTGCTGCTGGATATAGAGAGTATGTAAAGTTTGGGGTGGTTCTTTCGAATGTGTTTTTTATCCATGGATTAGAAAGTTAACTATGGTTTTATCTCATTCTTAGACGACTGCCTTCGTGTATCTTTCGATTGTCAGTTGGGAATTGGATTTTAGTTGTACCATATTGTGTGTACTTTTTGGGACAAGGAGTTGGGAAATTTTGTTCTTCGGATGTGCCCAGTAGTGTGTTGATGTCTGACCCCTATTAGTGTTGCCGCCCGTATTGGTTGGCAGGTTTTATTTATTTTTTATTTTACGTTCACCAGTTTGTTGTTGGTGGCCACTCTAATGGGATTAAATTGAACTGTGCATTGTGGTGTAACGTTTGTTGGATTGCTGTGGTTTTGTTTCTTGGTCTCTTCCACTTTGATCGGAATTTATTTTGCTTGTGGGATGTGTGTCCCGTTTTCAGTCAGGGCTGGTTGCGGGGGAGCCTCTTTAGGCCACGTCAAACTCTGTTGCCAATGCCTGCAAATTAAATTCTGGACATTGGTGAAATTCTCTAGTCACGATCCGTAACTGTCCTGTGGGCTTGTTTGGTGACCTATAGGTAGAGGTGGATGCCAGTGCGGATTTTTGGAACCGAGTTTACCCGCAGAAAACAGCAAAACGTAAGTTGCTAACCGAACCGACCTGGTACCGTAAAAAATTGCTACAGTTAAACCCGAACCGAACCGCGGTTTAACCGTAAATAACCGATATTAAAAATAACAATGAGGTCATTGATATTTCTTCATCTTCTAATAATAATAATAATAATAATAATAACATTTGTCGCAATTGCAACAGGTCTGGCAAGGACCCTAGGAAAGATCACTGACAGCCAGCCTAAATTATAAAAAAAGACAATTACATAAAGTGATAAAAGTATGGCCAGGGGAAGGTAAGGGAATAGGTGTGGGGACACGAATGCCTTACCACCAAGGTTAGACCTGCCAGGAACTCTAAGGTCCCCGATGGCATCGCCAAACGTGTTGGACAAGGGAGATATAAAAAAAAAAAGGCCCAAATAAAAATGGAAAGGCAGATAAAAAAAATGGAGACGTTAAAAACATCGTTATGTAAATCAAAGTATGGTTATGGTATAATCTAAAACCAAAATCCAATCTAATCCAAAATGGGAATTGTCACCACCATAAAATAAATAATTTAGAATTAAAATGCACGTAGGGCGTAGGAAAAAGCATGTTAGAATGAGCCGGAAAGTGTAAGCCCAAGTAAAAAGTGGAATAAGGTCTTAGGGACTCAGTGGATAGTTCTCCGGGCGGCGAAGAAAGGGACGGAAATTTATAGCCTAAGTCGCGTTTTGAAAGAAGTGAGAGACTGGAAAGAAACTGTCTCATTATCGAGAGAGTTCCAGACTGGCACAACTCGCAAAGCAAAAAAGGATTTCCTGGAATCAAGTCGAAATTTGGGTACAACAAGCTTTAAACGGTTACCACGAGTCTGGGTCACCGAACTAAATTCAAAAAATGGTAATTCAATGGGGAGCAAACAATGTATAATTTTAAAAGTTAGGATTAGGTCAGCCTTTAAACGTCTACATTCCAGGGATTCCAATCCAAGATCATGAAGTCTTCGACTGTATTGCAATTTACGCATGCCCGCATGCGCATACAAGTTGAATCCATGAGAAATCATTGTTCTAACTCAACAAACGATCTGAACATGGAATAATTGATCTGCTTTGTGTTCAATGCGTCACCGTGTAGCCGTAAAAAATAATAAAAATTGTATAAATAAATAAATAACTAAATAAATGCACAAATAATGTTCATATCGCCCTTTTCTTTGATTTCAGTTTTGTTTCCAAATGCTCGCTATGTGTGCACTTCGTCGTGTTACGTTTTGTTTACTATATATACATGTTCGTTTCTTTACAGCTTTGTGTATTCTGCTTCATGACAATTTGTAATTACTCATCTACATTTGCGCTTTTTTTTAGTTGGTAAATAAGTTCAGCTTCTTTGATTTGGCTATCACCGAGTCGACGCCAAAGAAGCCCTGCGTTCGTATAATTGAAAGAATCGAGAAACGGTGCACATGTTTACCCTAAATTACGAACTCACAGTAAACAGAAAACCGAAAATAGTGTAGATTAACTCTACATTTTCTACTCCATGCGGTTATCAGCGGTTATTTTTTTCTGCTGAGGTTAACCCGCGGTTTACCAGAAACCGCACGCGATTGTTATTTGTTTACCAAGACCCTGCGACAAAATTATTTTTTTGGAACCAAATCTATCAGAACCAACCCGAATCGCACCGTACCACCGTTTACTCGATCCACGCCCACCTCTACCTATCAAGTCCATGATTCCTCCCACCGCCTCAGCAAAGTTAAACATTTTAAAACACAACACCTATTTCGAATGCGTTGTAGGTATTGTAAACGCAAAGTTTATTGTGGGTGTTGTAAAATGCAACACGTTATGACAACGCATTGTAAAAAAGGAGACCAATAGCGTTTTAGTACATGTTGTGAATTTACACGTTTATTTTTGCAGTGTAAGCTTACATTAAGGTTCTCCATTGTTCAGTCGTGAACAAATTTAACAAAATATAATTAGACAAACGGAATGGATGACTGCAACTTAAAGGCCGGTTGCCACCAAATTAGCATTGCAGCATGTAGGCCTATCGAGTTCTCTCTCGCAAGAAGTAAAGGAATGCACAAAGCAAAACTTTTAAATACTACAAACAAGTATGGTACGCCCTCGTACCCCTGGAAACAAGCTACAAAGATTAACGATACTGATGTAAATAGATGGCGCCACAGAAAAAATCTAAAGAAAGTCCCCTGGCGCCATCTGGTGACACTAATATCGTTAATATTTATAGCTTGTTTCCAGGTGCACGAGGGCGTACTAAATTTTTAATCAATAATTAAGGAGTCACGTGGCTTGTTTGTTGCGTTTAAAAGTTTTGCTTTGTGCATTCCTTTGCTTTTTGCGAGAGAGAGCTCGATAGGCCTAGATGCTGCAATGCTAAGTTGGTGGCAACCGGCCTTTAAACCGATACGCAGTTCAAAATATGGGTATGTCTGAAATTCCTACGCAGACTTACACATCGCTCCACTTAACTTTGAATTAAAACTCAAGCCCCAAAGTAATACCAACAGTTCGATAGCGCAAGTCTCATTCCATTCACAGACGATTTCTACATGTAAAATTCACATAACAGTCAAGTCTCTTACTGTCTAGAGACAGGAAGCCTTCAACTTGACTCGCATTATTCAGTCTTTCGAACCAGAGTTGATTAAGAAGACACGCAGCGGAATCCGAGTGCATATCTTTACTCTTTAATGGAGTGACGCAGAAAATAAAACTAAATCGAATAAATACAGGTTATCGTTTTCAGATAAAAGTCCCCTACGGTTTACTTACTGATATGGTGCCTTTTAAAAGGACATACCTTCTTATGATATTCGAGCATCCTGCGCGAAATAGCCTTTGCAACACTTGCATAGGTTAGAGTGAATGTAGCAAAACCGTTTCTCATATAGGTGAGAATTGGAAAAAGAATGCCTTTGCAACATTGACATGCGCCTGAAGTAATGTTGCAAAACTGAGCCACACAGGAAAGCCAAACCGGGAGGAATGTACATATAAGTCAATACTAATAGCCATAATAATAAAACAAAACCAGCTTTCAGACCTCTAGGAGCTCTTGGACAATAGCCCATAGGAATAACATTAGGACCAAAACGAAAAAAAAATTCCAGCCGTAAAACTATACTTGCCCTACAGTAAAATGAAAAAAAAGTCACCTTAGGCCTATACTTTTTCGTTTAGGTTAAGCACACAAAAAACTGAAAAGATCCCTTGGATAGAACAGCCCCTGTGTGGTTCCAGCCAGCATGTTTAGTGGCCTGGGTGACAATAGCATGGATTTCGATGCAATGTAAACAAAATGAATTTTTTTTTTAATTAATGAAGCACTCTTTCAAAAAGTGTTCTTGGTATGTGGGAGGTAATACATCAAGCTTTACGAATGAAAAAAAAAATGGTCTTGATTGAATAAACGTAGCTGCTTCTATGTCATTTTTAAAAAGCTTTTTATAAATTCTAGCAATGGAGTTTTAGGCCTAACTGGTTTGAAGGCCAAGCTATTACTTTGTTCTTGCAGGGAAGCAAGACTGTATTAGACAAGGAGTCCTAATTCCTGGTAATGCAGCAGCTTAAAGGGGACTAAAGTAATTTTTTTTTAAATCTTAGCTTTCAAAGGATAGGGAGGGCCCTTTGTAACCCTCCCTTACTTCCACCCCCTAACACAATGTTGGTCTTGGGTTTATCGTTTTTTACACTTATTTCCTTGGTTTAGTCTTTTCGGTAAGATACTGCATAATTAGCTAAAACAATACTACAGGTTTGTAGGACATGGGGAAGGGAAGAATAGTGGCGAGGTCCCGTTTATAACCTCAACCCCTCCTTTCCCTTATACAATGTTAGTGTCTTGCTTGTGGCATTAATCACTGAGCAGCATAAAGGAAACTTAAGTCATTTTTTTATGTTATTCTTTGGTTTTTAGCTTTATACACATACGCCCTTAGTCCCCTTCCCTCACATGGACATGCAGCAATTCTCAATGTCGATTATTTAACAACAGTTCCCCCAAAGCGCATATAAATTAAATAAACATTCCCTACTTCAATGTGTTGTTTCGATATAAACAACTTCCATGCTTCCATGCCATCATTTGGCCATATTAATAATTCTTCCAATCTCACTTGCCACCAAACAACTGGCTAGGCTGAACAAGCACCAAGTTGCAGGACGAAAAATTAATCATATGCACACAATTGTTCACAACCCTCCTCCCCTTGCTGACACTGAGCTCTCCAACATTGTAGCTTCGCAAACAAAATGGCGTCCAACCACGTCATATGACCTTAGGCAGCCAATGGCGCACAGCTGAGTTCATGTGACACGTGGTGTTCACCAGCCAAGAAGCTAAACTTCGTCCTTCATATTTGATGGTATAATTCATTTGTCACAAAACAAAATCTACACCAATACAAACAAAACAAACATAGAATTGAGTTATGTATTGGGCTCTGTACATTCAGCTGCAGAGAAGATGGAGTGTTAAAACAAGTAAAGTTGCCAGCACTTGCCTGGGGCCACATATTTGCACAAAAGAAAAATCTCTATTTAACATAGATGTTTAGCATTCCACAAAAATAGCAAACAAATTGTTATTTGCAAAGATTACATCGTGTACAAGGGTTTTTTTTTCTTGTGTGCCTAGGGCAATCACAGCATTAGGGGAAAAAAAGAGATAAAATAATTTCGGGCAATGGAAGTAATTCCTTTTTTTTTTTATGTGCCTGGGGCAAACAGAGCCTTAAGAAAAAAGTGTCATATTCGTCAAAATAATAGCAAAAGAATTTCTGGTAACGGTAATTGTACAGCTGTTTAACAGAGTTATCTTTTTTTAGCCCTCTTTGGGCGGAGGGGGGGGGGGGGGGGGGGGGGGCCCATACCCTCTACCAAATTAAACATTGCTTTCATACTTGCTTTATAACATACACAGCCTATGAGCAAAAAACTGCCATGCCGCCTTGGGACTCTCGGGGGGGAGGGTAGAACACATCTACCCCAAATCAAATAATAAGACTTTTTCATAACTCGCACGGCTATCATTTTGATTGGCTTTATTTTTGTGTGAGCATTAACTGCCAAAAGTTTTTGACAAGTAGAGCTCTTAATAGTAGAGCTCATTTTTGAGTGGTGCGGAGGAGACGGGGGAGGGGAAATCCCATCTCCTCATACCAAGTGATACATTGGTTTTTAACTAGCTTTATAACATTAAACGGCCATCATTTTGAGTGGCTTCACGTTTGTAAAAACATAAACTGCCAAACTGCCTTGGGATCTGGGAAAGAGTGGTTTGTACCCCATACCAAATAATAAACTGTATGTTAACTTGCTTTATGACATACACGACCATCATTTTGAATGGCTTTATTTTTGTGTGAGCATTTACTGCCAAAGCATTACCAGCTTTCAGATCTCTGGGGGCTCTTGGACAATAGCTCATAGGAATAACATTAGGACCAAAACAAAAAAAAATCTAGCAACAAAATTACTTGCCTACCGTAAAATGAAAAAAAAAAAAATAACCTTATTTTTTCGTTTAGGTTACGCACACAAAAAAACTGAGAAGATTCCTTGGATAGAACGACCCCTGTGTGGTTCCAGCATGTTTAGTGGTCTGGGTGAAAGAGCGTGGATTTTCGATGCAATGTAAACAAAATGAATTTTTTTTTAAATTAATGAAGCACTATTTCAAAAAGTGTTCTTGGTATGTGGGAGATAATACATCAAGCTTTACGAATGAAAAAAAAATGGTCTTGATTGAACAAACGTAGCTGATTCTACATCATTTTAAAACTTTTTTTTTTGTAAATTCTAGCAATGGGGGTTTAGGCCCAACTGGTTTGAAGTTGTATCAGACAAGGAGTCCCGATTCCTGGTAATGAGTTTATTTGCCAAAATGCTGAAAAACATAGGGAAGGGCTAAGTCACTAATGCCCTGCCTGGAATTGACAAAATATGATAAATATTATGATTACAAATAAAAACCGATAAAAAGAAAAAGCAATCTGGCATTTTTTTTAACGTTGAAACTGGAGCAATGCAACGAACTTGACAAGTGCAAGAAAATTACCGAAAAATTGCTTCAACCTTGTTAAAAACGGAGTTGGAAGCCGGTAAGGTCGAATTTTTTTGCCATTCTATTGAACGATTTGAGAGTGGCACTCTGCAAACTGTTCTACACTGAAGCAACTCGGTCAATTAAAAAAAAATAACTTACAACTTTCCAGAAGAGTCCGATTAATTCGAATTTTGAGATTGTGGCCACGGGTTCTTGAGTTGCTCCGTAAGGTAACAAAATTAGACACTTCTATGTCGGTTTTTCCATGAATTATGGAATACTTCATGGCTAAACCAATGTGTATACTCCTCAATTCTAGTGAGTCTAAGTGTGTTTTACACAATCTCTCTTTGCAAAACAATAAGTTTTCAGACCTTGAAGCGTTTTAGTAAATTGCCGTTACACCCGCTCTATTGTGTCGTTGTCTTTTACTAAATGTGGTGACCAAACTAGGGAGGCGTATTCCAAGATAGGGCGGAACATATACCTTGAACGCCCAAACCAAGGTGCGGATGTGACCAGACATGAAGCAACGTTGCTGGACGCATATTGACAGCTTTAGCAATGTAGTTCTGACTGTGTTAGCACCATAGCAATGAACAGAAGTTTGCTGTGTAACAATCACAATAAATAGTGCAATAGTGCAATATATAATAGTGTCCAGTGAATTAGTAAGAGCAATACGTTGTCGCAGTCTGCTGGGAAACTCGTTTTGTGTGCATGTCTTAAACAACCACCCGTTTTCATAGATTATGCCTACGTCGCAAATATGTTCCAAAATCAATATGATCAAATTAAAATGTGCCTGCTTTAAAATAGTTGAAGCACATAAACTGAAAATATGTTCTAATACCCAACCAGTCAAAAAACGAAGTTTGCGAATGTTTGTGAAACGGTTTACCCGACGACATCGACTGGCCATGTGAGATTTTGTATGGACCCGAAGCACAGTAAATGCACTTTTGCTCATGTCGATTGTGGCATGTAAAAGATACTATGTAAAAGATTCCTATCAAAATATTGTCCCTCTCTGCTCTGAGGTAACCTTAGCAGTTGAAAACGACGATAAATCGACAATCACCGATTTTTATATTGAAACACCCCAACAATTGGACGACGTCGTGTTTAAACTTTAAAAGCTATGATTTAGTGTATATTGGACTTTTCAAACCGGGACTAAGTTGGCATATTATAAACGTGAATTTGTATTTGAATTTTGAACTTATTTCAAGAATGGTTTAGCATTCAGCAGTAATCAATTAAATCCACCTTTGACAGCAATAAAGTCTGCAATAACGTCACTTAAAATTCCTGTTATTTGATTTTAAGGCCGTGATTTACCAACAGACCAAATTCAAAGACGATAGGATAATCAAATGAGCTCGAACTTTACAAACACATACACTAACAAACAAACAAAATGGACCGACAAAGTTACTGACAAACAATCACAAACAAGTTGTGAAGTGGCGGGGTTCTTGCCTTCTTTGGTGGCTTGTTAGAGCAATTTGAGTAATATGATGACCAATTACTCAACGTGTGTCTTCATTTTTTAATGAGTGCCGCAGAAAAACAAATTTTTAAAATTATACTGGAAATCAAGGCATAATCATCGAGGTTTTTTTGCTATCTGTTGCTTCATTTTATTTTATTTACTCTTAAAGATGAAGTCAGACGTCCAATGTCTTGAAATATAAAGTACTGCAGTATTATTCTTTCTCTGTTTTAAGTATTGTGCTACTGATTTTTTTTTAACTGAGCATACGCATTTTACCTACAATTACTGGCGGAAATGAACGATCAAATAAATAAATCAATGAACTACTCTATATGAAAGAAATGGTACGCCATTTTAAGACTAGCTGTATGACTTCCTTAGCTCTCTAGACTGGTATCGTGAAGGGTTACTGATGTTGCCACTGTACAGTGCAACATCAGTAACCCCCACGATGCCAGTCCGCCAAACCGCTGTCAGCAATGTAAGGGAGTTTCTAATTTCAGTCTATATGTGCTCTACAAGCGTAAGGCGCTGCTGCCTAACGTACCGAAAATGCTGCCACCAGTACACGTCTATGAAGTAAGCGAAATATTTATATTACGTGTTTGTCCAATTTATCAGCAGAACCAAGGACAAACGATGGTAAAATAAATATGTTAGTCTTCACGTAGAAAAAAAACACTTCTTCCAATAATCATTACTTAAACAACACAGTTCAGAATACATTCGTAAGGGGTTACCGCTTATCAATAGAACCCACCAAGATGTAAACGATAACCGACTTTAACATTACAACAATACTGTGACTGACTAGTTTGTTACAGCGACTACCACAAGGAATCGCCCTACTAAACGACAATCACAAGACTATGTCTTTACCTCACGGCTCCATTGAACACATATGTAATAAATTTTCAGACACAAAGTAAATTTTCAATTCGTCTTTAAGATCAGTGATTGTTGAAACGAAGTCTCGCTAGAAATCAGTCGTGGAAATTAAAGCCAAGCCAATCAAAATAAATCGTTACAATGGTTGAGTGTTGATTCAAGAAAATGACATTTCGAAAAAGTCACGTGTCGAGCCACAAACGGCCGTTCGTATGTCACGAATTTGGCGGCAACCTGAAATCTCCCGATGAACAAAACGTTGCTAACCTTACGTGAACGTGTTCGTTCGATTAACGACGCAAATTAAAGATTAAACGAATCACCTGCCAAGCAATGCAGAAAAAATTAATGATCAAAGATGATGTGGCATTCTATAAAATGTCGTGGCACTTACTTCGAAATTCGGGAATCATCTTCACAGCTCAGATTAGCGCACAATTTCAAATAAATAAAGATATCTCTCCCAATATCTTCGGCAAATTTTCGATGGCCAATTTCCCTGGAGATGTTGGGGCTCAGACGACTGTTTTCTTCAGGCAAAAACAGAAAAATTACGTCACTATGTCATGTTCGATCGTTTGCACCAGGGAGCTTGGATTATACGTAGCTTTGATAGGGTGGGTCCACTTACTGTTACACTTTACCGCGAGAAACCGTACGAGATTTTGGGAGCTGCTTCAAACGCGTGTGACATCTCTGCTCCCATTTCGCGCCATTTACCGATTCTTGCATCTCATTGGCTTTTGATTTTGCTGATGAATCGACACAAAATTGGTCTAACAATCGGACGAGTACTCATCATCAAACGTAAGCCGGACCGCTCCAATTGTGTGAATTGTTTTAAAGTGCATTAACCTACCAGTACAATCGACAATGCGACTGAAAATAGCAACGTTTGTTATCAAACGGAGAGCACCGCCACAAGCGATCATCGTAAAGCATGCCATTGTTTTAGTTTCGACGCAACGACGTCAGCTACTCTTGTCTTGGGTAATCTGGTAAGAATTTGTCGTTTTGTTTTAATAATGTGTATTTTAACGTTCAGCAAAGCTTAAACGATCAGATATTTCATAATCATTCATTAATTTCGTTAAAAACTACTCGCTGGTTGAAACAAACCTTTGTGTTGGTTTCGAAAATTCAAGCGTCGTCTGCTTCGAGGATTGGTTTGGGAGCAAAAACGTCATCAACTGAATCTCGCTCGTGTATACTTTACCACGAGAAATAGCTGTGCTATAGCTGAGACGCGTTCAACTAGTGGGTCCTCCCTATCAAAGCAACGTATAATCCAAGCTTCCTGGTTTGCACGATCGTCTGCTTTTTGAATCGGCCGTGCGTAGCCTCCACCACTTGTAAGGCCGGTTCTCCACTTCATACACTGCTCGTCATTAAACTCACTACGAAGCAGAAACTGTATTCCAGA
Organism: Lithobius niger; assembly: GCA_023313725.1. NCBI lineage: Eukaryota > Metazoa > Arthropoda > Chilopoda > Lithobiomorpha > Lithobiidae > Lithobius > Lithobius niger. The sequence goes on along the minus strand of JAHWFP010186742.1, from coordinate 48,985 downwards.
GAAATTAACTGTCGAAAATTTGCAGAAGATATTGGTAGAGATATCGTTATTTATTTGAAATTGTGCCTAAACCTGAGCTACGAAGATGATATGACATAAGATTAAGTGGAGTAGAGTAAAGCCAATAAGGTGCATATAAGATTAAGCAGTACATTAAGTTAAGTAGTTAAGTAGTCCCATGATCGTCACATCATACATCTTGACAGAATCATTGCCAACTGCCGCTGAATTATTACCAATGTTTACATTTTTGCTGTTCATAATGTCGACTATAACACTAAATTACCGTAGCTGCTAGCATGCAATTTTGCGTGCAGTGCTTTCTCAATATGCCAGATCTATTCAACCTCGTGACAATCACGGGCATCTTACCAAGCTGCTCATACCCAAACACCTAATCGTACTAAATTGTGAAGTAATAATGAAAACCAAATGGAAAGAAAAAAAAATCACAACCCGAATTGTGCATTAAAGAACTAATATAACTAGAAACCAAACCGTCTTCGGTTAGGTTAGGTTAGGTTTCAGAGTACCCAAGCAAAGAGTGCAGCAACTGCCCAGTGGTCAGCGTCCTCATCTGCAAACTAAGTGAATGCTGTTTCGCTCGCGAGTTTAAAAAAATGTTCCATGTTAGTTTGGGTCTCAGGAGGTTATTCATGCTCGAAAAGTTCTGCATTTCTTTGATGCACCGGAATGTGCGGTAACGTACCCCGCCGAAGACACAATTTCAATAATTCACGAGTATTCCTTTCACAAACAATTACTTTGGTTTACATTTTCTCGCCAGAATGTGTCCTCTACGACCTGGACCATCCATCCTTTGAAACAGTGTTGATCCCCGAGAGACCCTATGGTTCCCTGAGGTGCTTCCCGCAAGGCAGAGCACGAGCACTTCGCTCTTTCCCCCAACGTGGTATTTTCACTCGCGAAATTGCGGACCGCCAATGTATTAGAGCCCCCAGGGTTTGAAGCCGATCCGCCACGATGGAGCTGAAACCCTAGATCTGTTTATGGCTCTGTGTGAAGCAGCATAGAGTGTTTGCTTGCCCACACCATTTTCGACGATGCGTGGTTATCAAAATTGCGACCCCATGCAGTTTCTCAGTTTGACTCGATGTGTAATAGCGACAGTTTAGCCGAAAAGTTGAGGTTGTTTAATAGCTTAACTGTTATTGCAAGGCACGTTACAAGTGGCCATAAAATTAGGAAACATTTTCATTACCTAGCCTCGGTAAAGTTTAGGTATACCGTTTTTTCTTTTTTTTTCTTCTTTTCTTGCTTTCTTGGTTAATGTAGCAGAATTTATGCCAAGGTTTAACGGGAATTTGAAACTATCTGGTTTCCGAAAGTTGCGTGCACAAAACCGAACTCAAATTTGTCACATTACCACCACATGCATAAAAAGAATAATGATTATAGAAGTCTTTATAAAAGTAAGAAAAGGTAAACAAAACATGAAAACGAATAGGCTAGAAAAATGTGACTTTCACTCCACGATGGATCTCAGGTGGTTTTAAACAACTGTTTGACTCTCTTTTCCATTTCATTCATAGCATTTATAGTGATTTGCTTGCACTTATTTATCAACAGTGTGAACCAGTTTAACTATGTGGGCGTTAGTTTGCTTTAAATGACAAAGATGCTATTTAACAAAAATAAATGCTCACACAGAAAACGCAGTTCAACTTATGCTTTGACGGGTCGCCTACAAGATATGCATTACTAGCATAACTAGACGCAGGCTTTTACATTTTAACGTTCGTAGCGTTTTCTTTCCAGATTATTATGTACTGACATTAAAGAACAAATCGATCTAGGGTTCTTCTTAGCTTGGAAGCCATGACGCTATCCCCTCTGTAGTGTTCGAGTCTCCAGGGAACCCTAACAAATCTCGCTTTTCGTCGCTGAACTTAATTATTTTCAGCTTTGTGTCGGATGTTTGGATCTAGTCGTGAAGGAGTTAAAACCAAAAGCAGAAATAATTTTAGTTGCATTTATTATGGTTGCAGATAAGTTAATATTTTATCCATAGTAGGAGTATACAGAAAGAAAAAAACTCAATCTAACACGACTACACGCACAACGTTAGGGGTCCCGGGGAAACCAAAGTTGTTCTTGCCAAGACGAGTAGGTAACTCACTACTGGCCTTTAAAAAAAATAGTGTGATAGCCGATTCGGCCCTAAAGGGCTTAAGACCAATTCTGTGTTTTACCCTTCTGTGGGACCATTAAACGTCGATCATTGATGTCCATCAGTGGACATCTAAGGTCGTCGAGTGTTGTTAGGGTGGAGCACAAAATTGGCCATGAAGGAGGAAGGAAGAATGAGGTTTAACACGCGTCGACTGCTAGGTCATTGTAGCGCCAACTGTAGTCACAGTGCACTATGCCACTGCGCCACTCATTACAGAGATGTTAACCAAACCCCAAATCTAGATCTTATCGTACATCTGTACGTCCTGCAAAAATTGAAAAATTCCGGACAGGAGGACAGAATCATCACCCAATTGACACGCAGTCGGCCTTGAGGGTCGAGTACCTAATTGTCCACCTAAAGTCCACAAACGGTCGTCCGCAACTTCAGGTTCAAATATGGTCCAAGTGGACCAAAAACGACCTTTGATACAGGTTCAGTGGACCTGACCACGACACGGAAGTAGATGTCCACACGTTGTCTACCTGACGTCCACTTCAAACCAGTTTTCGACCTGATCTGGACCTTTTTGGGACATCGGCTTAAAATTTATTTTCTTTAATCGGGAAGAGAATAATTTCATAAGGGAACAACTTTCGTAACCCTAGTGCAAGACTACTTCAGTACCGCTGCTTTCCACGTACTGGGTCCGACACTGCTCACTTCAGTTTCTAACATGCTACTGTAATTCCTTTCTAACGCAAAATATTTTTCAGTGATTCCTGCGGTCACAGATGTGTGGTATTTTGGTCCGCAGCAAAGAATCAGGCTCAGTCTCTATTCATTTGTGGGTCATGTTGAGAAGTGATTCTGAATGATGGCGAGGGAGAGATGGACACTGATTATTCAGCGATAATTATTTCCGCCGGGTAAACGTAAATTATCCACTGTTGGTTCGCTGTGTAACATCCATCACATGAGCGAAAAGAAAGAGTCATTTTCCTTGACAAATACTTCACGGGAAAGGCAGTATTATTTAAACATTATGTCAGAACTTTGTTTCTCTTAAATAGCTTATGCTGCTATAATCCTACTTTTAATTAATTGAACGCCTGGGGTTTCGTTAAGCTTTAATGTGTGGATAATGGTTGACTCATAATGATTGGATACTTGCTTCCTTTGAATTTAAATATTTGAGTACTGCACATCCCTCAGTACACCGAGCTTTACATGTCGTCATAATGAGATCGGTGCACATGAAACCACCACCATTTTTTGTTTTCCAAAAAAAATTAATTAAAAAAAACATGGCTTTCAACTCGTATATTTGTTACACAGACCACCTTGGTTTTTTTTGTTTTCGTTTCTAACGAAAAATTGAACCCCCCCCCCCCCTTCCCCGTTTACCCCACTGGGGCACTACGATTTGTTTACTGATACTGATGATTTGAGCTTAAAAACAAATAAAAGTAAAAAAGTTGACGACAGCCTCCACTGAAAAATTCTACTAAGCTGACCTCCACTGGCAAACAATGCAAAATATCCTGTGGGATGAGAGCCTGCATCCCTTCTTTATATGTAACCATTTGATTTCTACGCTGCCCAAGTTTTAAATTTTTGGCTTAATTTTTCAAAAGTTCGGCAGAGTTGTAGTGACACTTTATTCCCCCGTATTCGTGGAATTGGGAATAAGTTTCTTTATCGTCTTCTAAAATGTTTCGAGGATGAGTGAGCAAACATTCTCATAAATGACTCCGCGTTTGTCCAATCCATCCTTACTATACTCCAACCTCCTTCCTTCATGTTTTATTGTTTTTTTTTCTGCTATTTCTCATACATGTTTTCCTATTTCTTTCTCTATGGCCTTCATACTGCAAAACGTTTTGCATCACACAGCAGCGATACCCCTTGGAAGTATTCGATTTTTTTTTTCTTTCACTCGCCCCCCTCTTCCCTCTTTCCCTACATTGGCCGTCCATCACTGTCCAAGCCGCGTGGCACGCTGCAGCAACTGAGCCAGACCGGCCGACGACGCAGCTTTACCAGTCACGTGACGCATGTGCTGACGACGTCCACCACGCCAGAAATGCGGCAAGCTCGGGTTTTTGGGGGTGAAAAGTAGATTCAGAAATCACGTTGGAAAAAGAGCAAGAGAACTCACTTGATGCAAAAGCAATCTTGCCAGTTAAATTGTGAATGTATAAAATGCTATAAAGTAAAAAAAAAATTAAATATTGCAAGGTTTAAAATTTATGCATCACTCTGCTCATAACGCTGGTTTTTTTTTCTTTTACACTCAAGCGTACTGATCAGGTGCATGAGAATAAGTCCCACCTTTTTCAGGCCCAGTTCCGAAGTAGGTTGAATGATCTTCAAAGATCTGAAGCAAAAGAAAATGAACTCGAAGAGGTACAGGAAAAGTTAAAGGTAAATTCCCCCCTCCCCCACAAACCTTCCACCCCCCCCCCCCCCTTTCCTCCCGCCAACGTAAATCAAATATAACATCAAGCAACTCAATCTGGCTTTTCAGGAAAGAATGAAAAGACTACAACATATTCAAGAAACAGAAAAAAAAAGAAGAAGCAACAACAAAAGCAGAGGAAGATGAACAATTCATGATAGATTGTGAGGTTTTAGAAACGATGCAAAATCTCATCGAAACAGTAACGGAAAATACCTAAATGTAAAATGGGAAATAAAGTTAACAAAACAAAACCTTGACACAAACACACACACACGCACTTACATAATCACAAGCATCAAACAAACAAACAATCCCTCCCAGTGCACCCAAACAAAACAGATTACAAACAAACACAAAACAAACAAACAAAAACAAATTACAATCCCAAAACAACTACGTTATAATTTTGTTTGTTATGGTTGTGGGTTGGAGTTGGTTACGACCTTGTTATGATTTAAGCCTGTGAAGTGTTGAAGTTATTAAACCCGTAAAACACAATTCCTTGTCTCTGTACTTTGTGTTGTGGATTTTAGGGCTGTTTGAAGCCCATAAAGTGTTTTCCATAACGTAGTTATTTTGGGATTGTACTTGTTTCTGTTTCACAATTAAATCAAATAATATATCATAATTGTCATTTAACGAAAATAAATAAAGAACCTAATCGTCTACTAAATTAGTGTTTATAGGAGAAAAATCCGTGAATGGTTACCGCTCCTTGAATCAAAATCAAAAAACAAATACTCTAAATAGTTCTAAACTAAACTAGTCTAACTTATCGCGCTTACTTGTATCTGGTTTATAATAAAATAAAATATAATACAACGGACACTTTATTGGAAACGCTGTATATTAATAAGCGACCATTAATTAAACCAAAGTAACGATTTTCCATTCAGGCTGTTTAAAAACGATTTCCAATTAGATTTTTATAAAGAGCTCACAATCACTACTATGGTTGCCACCAAGTTTTCCGTCCCAACTCTGATCACTCAATCTTAACTGACACCTCGGTGATTGACAGTTAAGCTTAAGCAATCAGGGTTCGGACCACAAACTTGGTGGCAGCCATTTTGGCTCTGATATCACTACTTTCTATGGCGAAAACTTGATGGGTCCTTTTGCCCTTTCGAGATTTTTGTATGATAGCACTTTCTTTCACATGGTTGCTTTTATGCATCCTAACTTCTGTATTGTGTTGACAACCTACTAAAAAAAATTATTTGCTACAATATAAAGCTAACTTACACGCTAGTCGTCGTGCGTGTGGCTTGAGCATATCAATAAGCAGATGTGTGTTTCGTTCAGTTTGTTCTAGAAGACACAGCTACGTCAGACAACTTAGAAGTTCTATCCAGAAGTTGTTCATGTCCATTCCTGGCACCGAACTGTGCTGAAAACATCCTCCATTGTTTGCTTCTGTGTGCCGGTAAAGGGTTTGCACACTGTCTAGGTGATATTGTGCTAACATGGTAAGGGTTTGCAAACTCTTTATAACCATGGTAGCACATCTCCCACACAATGTGACGGACTCTCAGGGTAAGCTGTAGACGCGACCTATTTTGAGGCTTCTGATACTAGAAAGTCGCATGAAATATTGTTCAGAATTCATGGAAAAAGCTGTACAGTCCAAGGATAACGAAAAGTAAGCATCAAACCTTCACTTCAGCACTCTTTTAGAAGCTGTCAACAGAGGTGGACGAAAGGTCTTTTACGTCAAGAGTAAACGCGCACTGTAAAGGCTTGCTGCTATCAAGGCTTGTTTCTAATATCAAGCAATTCTCTTTTAGCCTAAGCAAGACGTTGGAGGATTTCTCCATGATATGCGGCTTATAACATAGCTAACGTAAATCGAATTTGCAGCAAGCAAAGGAGTATATATGAAAACTCATGATGAATGAAAAGTACTTGAACCGCGTCTTAGATGTAAGCAATCTTACAGTGCATTGCGTAGTAAAACCAAGAACTTTGCAAATGCAAGCTTAATTTGTGAGCAGACGAAAATGGGGGTTAGAAGGTGCCCCCTGACAAGGCAAGTCTCCCAATGACCTGGGAATGCACACAAATTTTAATTTTCAGAGCCAAAATTTTGCTCCTTGTTCACCTACAACCAAAGACAACAATGAGAATGATGTACAATGAAAGCAAACGTACCAAGAATCTTCGTACTTACTATAAAATGATGACACATAAAAGGTTAAAAATCGCCCACAAACCTTTGAATGATATAATATTAAGAATAAAACCAAAGATTGATGTTCTAATCCCTGGTAAAACCCTAAGTAAAACTGTACTGTAGCATCAAGCAAATAAAAATATTGCGCAGTGCAATTAAAGGGTAAGTTTGATTTACATATTTCATGGTAAGCCTACAATTGTCAATATGGCCGTAGTAAATCGGCAATAGACAATATACTGATGTATATTGCAAAACATATGCCCTGGTACCAAAATTCTTGCAGTGGGAGAGGTCGACATATCTCAGACGCACAAGCAAAAACTGTAGTAAATGTGGGTAGTTGACCTGACTCATTACTAACTCGCATCAAGATTGAGATAATAAAAATAACGGCTGTAGTTTTTTTTTATGTTAAGTTAGCATTAGGTTGTGTTAGGTTGAGGTTAAGCTAGGTTAGTTTGTCCAAATATGTGACAGGTGAGTATTTCTCCCAGGTGGCCCAGCTTCATGGAAGTCACTCGAGCTGATCACAAATTAAATCCACAATACATATACATTACAATACAGCCAAACATCGACTTTAACCTAGAATTCTAAATAACCAGTAAAGACCAGACCCTGAGTAGTGTCATATTACCATGCATGAGAAACACAAAACTGCAGGTAGAGATGCATGTTATTATGATGCCCCCCAGGGTCAGGTCAATAAGCCAGAGTTGGTGTCTAAGAAAACATCGTTCGTTACATTACTGTGGAAGTTCTCGTCAAAATGGGAGTCATGATTTTGAGAATTTTCAACATAATTCTCGAAATTATGACTCTAATTTTAAAGATGGTATCTGCATTATTTTACATATTTGAAAAAGACTCGGAAGCAATGTGAGTAAAAGATTAAAAGCACAGCCAAGGCAGCGTTCATTTGGTGCCGGCACGGTGACCTTCATAGTTACAGAAAATGGGAAAATATTTTTTGTGCAGCTTCATTCAGTCTTCTTCTTCTCTTTCTTTCTTAAAAAAAAATGTCGGCTTCAACCACAGTGTATACATTATATCGCCTGCCTAAATCATGTCTGTTTCGTCCATGCATAAACTCTCACATACGAACAGGGTTTTACATTGTCATCGGCGAATGGATCCGTTTTTAGACAATGACAACCCTTCTTGGTAGTAGTTGAAAAAAAGAGTGGGGAGGATTTCGCAGCTATCCTGATACCACGCAAGTTCAGTTTCATCTGTGTTTCAGAACTGACTGCAACACTGATCGGTCATTTAAAAAAAATAAAAGTCCAAGCTTATCCTTGATCCCATGAAAAGGATTGATAAAACGGTATTCTTTATATACATCACCGAAATCTTATTTTACCCAAGCAATGCTAAGAGGCATTTACACCCGGCGTGCGTGAAAACTGGCATGGAGCCGGGAGAGAAGACGCACAATTAATGTTCCAGCTGTCCTTGGCTTGAGGGAAAAACGAAAACTCCTTCCTTGCTACAAGGTCGTTTAAACGCTACTGCTTGTGAATAAAACGCGCTTGGACGATTCGCAGCACAAGTGGTATTTTCCACACGCATTTATTAAGTAAAAACCCTTTGAAGCGTACTTTTTAACGTATGTTTTCCGCAAAAATAAAAACAAACATACAGCTTTTGTACGTTGGTTTCGTCCTTTTTTTTTTTGTTTTTTGCTTTCGTCCATTTTCATTTTGCTTTCGTCCATTCTTGTAATCTGTACAAATAAAACAATGGGCGAAAGCAAAAAAAAAAGGACGAAACCGACGTAAAAAAGCTGTAAATAAATAAAGAAAACCGGCTGTATGGGATGCGTCTCAAAACGAGTTGCGAAGCATGGAGTAGAATGATGGTGTAGACTCCTCCCTAATCTCACTCTTGATCATATTAGAGAAGTAATACGACTACCACACGGATGTTTCATATCTCCTAGGTTGCGGCCTGTTCGTAACTATTTTCAAAGACAACTTACGCTAAAAATACGCTTCGTATGTTTTTAACCCAGTAAGTGGGGAATAATATCACTCGTGTTATACGCTTAGTCCAGGCATGCGGCAACTCCGCATGCAACAGCGTTGATACGACTTTGAAGGTGGAGGAGATAGATTCTTCCTGCAAGGCTGGCTGAAGTATAGAAATCACTTCTTTCGCCTCCCGGCTCCAAACCTATTCTTTCAAAGGTCTGAAAATTAAAGCCTCTGAGTGTTACTTAGGTAAAATAAGAATCTTGTGATGTCGAATCAACTGGCTTATAGGGCTGGGACGCGAAACCTACAGCTTCTCTCCCATGGCCTTGAATGAATGATAAAATATGAAGCAAGAGTTAATCACGGATAACTCCTACGACATGTAAGTGTTTCAGTATTCGCCATGTCCTTAAGATTCAACAGATTTAAAGACCAACAAGCCTGCACAGCGAAACTCTGTACTTTCTGGCACCCTCTGACTGTTGACCACTGAACTAAGCAATAGTACGTTGTCACTACTTCCTGTTGCAAGAAAAATTTTTGCCACTTACTTTTGGCCAAATTCAGGAAGCAAATGGAACGATGGTCACGTGACAGACAAATTCAGCCACTCGGCAGTCAAAGGTCGTCTGTCAGTTGTTTCGATCGAAGTCGGGTGTAGGGAAGAAGAAAGAATGTTAGTTCTTCAAGAAGACAATGCAGCAGTGACTTAAACATCGACGACAGAAAGGAATGTAAGGAATGCCCACGAAACGCAGACATTGAGCAGACACACTCAAAGACTGCGTTCTATGAAAGGTTATACGTGTAGCAAGCTGACAGGATAGTTGGTATATAGTTTAGAGTTGGCTCGATTCTGGGGATTCAGACGTAACTAAGAAGCTAATGGCAAACATTGCTGTGTTGGAGGATGTAGCAAAATTGTTTTCGTTTCGAAATTCAACCGAAGCGTAACCTTCCGTCGTACACATCTCGTCCACCCTTCCCTTACAGAACGGCTCAGCAAAAATTGAAAGATGAACAACAAAACTCATCCCAGTGGGCCTTTTAAAGGTCAGTGGAGCAGAGCGCCAAGTGCAAATTCTCCTGCTACAGTGCACGCCAAGCATCCTGATGCACACTCAGCAGTTGATAATAAAACTCCACACGCCTGATGAAACGAACGGTTGCTGACACTTCAACAACTCGTGTTATTTGTGTCCATCGAAAATTTGCGATTGCAACGTTTTTGTTATGATTAATTTTGAAATTTGCGTTGCCGATTACAAGAATGTTTTACACGTCTCATGCTTTCGTCTGTATTATAGATAAATACAAATAAATAAATATGCCGTCCGTGTCGACTTCTCTGAAAATTCTATGATTCTCGAACTAAACAATAATTTTCGCTGGCCTTGCATTCGATGGGCAAAAAGTGTGGGCGACGAATGGCTGACGAAAATAAATGAAAGTTGGCCAGTGAGATTCTTTATTTCTGATGGGTTTCGGTGGATGGGATCATTTGTCCTTACTCAAAAGTACATAAACTGAAAGGGGGACCCGAGTTCTATATTGAAAAGTTACCTTATTTGACAGCAAACATGCAAAAACATATCCTGGAGAAATGCGCAAAATTACCTTCCATCCCTTCAAGGCATCCAGGCACATCATAAAAAAGCATCCAATATGTTCTAAACCTAACGAGTAGAAAAGCAATTAACTTTCTCTGCAGTGAGGACGCATATCAGTTAGAAAACCGGACTTAAACCACATGGTTTAATGGGTTGTGGGAAGTTTGTGAAACAAGTGTGAAACACTGTAACGTTTTCCTATTTAACCTAAAGTTTTTGAAGCATGGAAAAGGTTTCATAGCACTTATTCGGCTTAATGGACAGCACCGACCAAACAACAAATATACGTCAGTGATTCCTATGGAATTTATCCTTAAAATAAAAAAGAGGAAACCAGCTTTTCATCAATTTCATCCCAGCATTTTTCCCTATAACTTGAAACGGCAGAAAATCAGAAAAATTCTAGTCAACAATGAACAAAAGTTCTTGTTTCCTGGTCCACTAGACTAGGACCATGAAAAAATCGTCTTTGATGGGCAGGCTGTTTTTCGTGCAGTTTGCTGGGAAACAAACATTAACGTTAAACTGCAAACGAGATTTCCATGGTAACAGCGGCAATCTTATGAACCAAGGATATTTTCTTTGACGAGCAAATATTTATTGAATTTCTGCCATTTTCAATTGAAGCTACCTTGAAAAATATAGGGGAAAAACTGACGAATAATTTAATTGATTATTTTGGTTCGTTTTAGAAAAAAAAATGAGAGATACATGAAAAATCACAGTGCCCACAGGGAAAGTTTTGAAAGTCATTATAACAAATAGAGAATCAAAATTGGAAAAGAACTGGTGAAATATCAAGCTCTAAGCACATTTGATAGCTACCATTCTGAGATGGCTGGCACCTACTTTGATAACCTTCCTCCATGGTCCATTGATTATTATTACACGAGAGACTGGTAAAAAGCACACACTTAAAATATCAGTGAAGTAATCAAAGTTTGTCATAGTGACTCTTTCTACTGCTGAGCATTGTGGAGTTCACTGTAGACTCTGGGAAGACATTCTTCTTATTGATGGAACTCACAGTAAAACAGGATTTACCAATATCAGACCTAAATTTAACCTCTCAGTATTGCCATGGGTAAAACTGACGTTGGAGAGTTCAGAAAGTTTCACTGGACAAATCAATGGATCTATATACAATTTGATAACATTTTCCTCTTATAAGCTCCTGCATTCTTCATAAACGAGTGCTGGCACTGACGAGTGACCCTTCTTTAAACTTTCTTGATTTTTGTGGTTGTCAGATTCATAGTGTAGGGACCTTGCCTGTTGAAACTATTCCATTTCGGAAGGATAAAGGTTAAATGCAGCTTCGGTATGTTATCAGCACTCCATTTACTGAAATTTTGCACCGCACATTTTGCGGGCTTCTTTCCACACGTGCTGAAGTCTATATTTGGTGGCACAGGATACACGCACAAATTTTCATCATCAAGATTGACCGAGAATCCATTACTGATTATAGCGATGACGTTTTTCAATACGGACGGCAAACAATGATTGATCATGTAAAAAAAAAAATGTTGCTTCTTGCAAAGATATTTCAGCCAAATAGTGCAAACTGGGGTAACCCAATAGACACTGTGCTACAGACACTGCTTTGAGGGACTTGTTATTGCCAATATGGAATGCAGGAAGAACGTAAATTCCGTGGTGGCAGACATTCTTATTGCTGTATCACGAATAAATATAGCGCATAATTACCATCTAAAACAAGCTTAACAATGCCATATAAAAGAAAGGGGGAAACAAGCTAAACTATGAAAATCAAACACTAGAACTAACGTAGTACAGTGAGTCATCTTTATGCCAGTGGAGAAGTGGTCATAGAGATAAAGGTGCTATGTCAGTGATCTGGAGCTGAATTGGGTTGCCAGTTCGAATCTGGGTCATGCCACTCTGATGAAATTTAAGTGCATAAAGGTGGCTCACTGAACCGAGAATGCTTGCGGCCGTAGACAATGGAATAAGGAAGACAAATAAATACAAAAGCTCAACGAAGGATTAAATAAATAT
>JAHWFP010186742.1:0-29468 GCA_023313725.1 Lithobius niger | reverse complement strand
GGGGGGGGGGGAGGAATGACGAAGTGTCAGGAAATAATTTTCGGCAAATTATTTTAGCTTAAGAATTTTTTTTAACTTTTGTTTACAACTTGAAATTTTTTTTTTAAATCTCTGGTCATTTGTCCCTGGTAACTAAGGACAGCTTATAAAACCGAGTTCACCCACCCCCAAAAAATATACAATTGGTGTTGGGGGATAAAGGAAATGTGACGTATTTTCAGGTGGGGGGGGGGGGGGGCGGGGTTATGCCAAGTGTTACACCGTTGTTACTAAGTGGGACGAGGGGAGGAAGGAGTCTAAATTGTTAGAAAAAAAGGTTACGCAATCCTCCCCAATCGTTGCTGCAATTTCAAAACTTCTGGTCGGGTCATACAAGTTTCGGTGGAAGTTCTCCTCCTGCTACGGCTACGCTAGCTTGGTCAGTTCGAATGGCTTTGATGGCCTTCCATGCCGTTGGACGACTATGGCCCACCAAAGATCCTACCTCCGGTCCGGTCCTCCGTAGCATTGTATGTCCGACTGGTACCTGCTTTTGTTGCGTCGTTTTATAATACAATCATGAAGCACAACTAATTTGCATTTATTTACGTAAAACCACTAAACCACTTGGGCTAATTTTTTTTTTATTTTTTTTATTTTTTACGGGTCCGACTTTTCGCACGGTTATTTTTGTACGGGACCGAATTGTTGCACTATCTGTAATTTTGGGACCGAATGTGTCCGGGACCGAATTGTCGCACTATCTGTAATTTTGGGACCGAATGTGTCCGGGACCGAAATGTCATGGACCCGACGAAGCTGCTTACACAAACCAAAGTTACGTGGCGGATAATACGGTTGTACTAATTAATAATATAATAATAATAATAATGTTTATTTCCTAAGAAAAAGGAAAACAGAGACAAGCAGGGCAGGTGTAGCCACTAACACTGGTTCTGCAAAATTAAACAAGACAAGATTATACATACAAGCAAAATAAGTACCACAAAATTTAAGACAGAGTAGAACTTACGAACGCTAAAGTACAAAAAAATGGAATGACACTCTCATAAACTAAAAGCGACGCAGACTCGCAAATGTTACTAAAAACAGAAGGTACAAAAAATAACAGCTACAAAATCTTAAAAACGATGCAGAAACCTGCTAATGTTGCAGTCATTAAGTCTTTTCCAGAAGGACTGCAATGACGGTGCCGAGACAACGGCCTCTGGAACAGCATTCCAACAGTTGACCACACGGAAGGAAAAGAAGTGGGACCGGCAGTTAAATTTTGCAGTACGGCCCCAAAGTTTGAAAGTGTGGCCTCGAGATTGGCAGACAGAAAAAAGACCAACAAGATTTCCCCCGTCCAACCTGCGCAGCACAGAGTAAACATGGCACATGTCGCAAACAAGGCGTCGGTACTCAAAGGGATTCCAAGTTTAGGATTTTTAGTTGAGTAGGATAGTCCAAGCTCTTAAGGCCAGGGATGGACTTAGTAAAACTGTGCTGCACAGACTCGACCCAGTCAATGTCAAGTAACGAGGAGGGCCACCAAACAGGAGAGGCAAACTCAAGAATCAGCCTGACAAAAACCTTAAAGGCCCAAATAAGCGTGGAGCGATCCCCAGACCGAAACGATCTACAGATTACAGCTGTACGGAGTCTTGCCTTCTTGACAATAAAATGACAATGTGAAGAAAACTTTTAGGCTTTCAGATACCCAATCCCCAAGGTCCTTCACGCAGTCCTTAACGGGAATGACATCTCCATTTAGGAAATAATCATGGTGCAGATTATGGTGCCCAACATGAAGAACAGCAGATTTGCCTGGGGCAATTGGAAGCTTGCAATCCTTTGACCAAGCCTGCAATTCACCCTCTGCCCCCTGAAGGGAGTGAGCAGACTCCAGGTCTACCACCTGAGCTCGCAGTTGAACACCATCAGCAAGTTTATCCAAGGGAACGTCGGCAAAAGAAACCATTAAATCGTTTGTGAAAACTATGAAAAGAAGGGGCCCCAAAACAGAACCCTGGGGGATTCCACTCAGGACATTAACAGCAGACGACAAAGAATTCTCAACCAGTACCCTCTGTGTACGACCCAACAAGAAGTTAGTGAGCCATAACCAGAACCTCCCCCGAAAATTCTGGCAATGAATCTTGGCCAGAAGAAACAGTTTGGGAATTCCTTGTTACCATGGTTATCATGGCCGCAGCAAACTCCCAACACCATGATGGGTGATAAAAACAATCTCGAACGCAGTTCTACTGGGTATGTACAATACGAGCACTGATTTGTTGGCCCCAAACGTAAAGGCTAACGGCTCCAGCAACACCAAGACCACGACACTTACGGAAATTGAAATTAATTACCGAGAATGTGAAAAAAAAATGTCAGGGCGTCGAAAAAGAAGAGTTAGAAAGCAAAGTTCTTTATGTTCTAAATTTAGAGCAACGGCGCTTCAAACATTGTCTGAGCCGTGTGTACTTGAACTCGGCTCGTGGGCTCAGCTTGTCCGGAATTCGATTCCAGTTAAAATGCAGTATCTACGCCAATTTTAGACAGATTTTTACATTCAAATATACTAAATTGATAAACTCGATGAGAGTAATTACTATGGACTAAAAATCAGTAGCAGATGCTATTTTTACGTTATATTTTAAAACTGAAAAACATGACCTAAAAATCTTAGTGTCAGCCGAGTTACCTCACAAACTAATTTTAAATGACAATAACAAGTATGCCAAAGGCCTAATAATAAACATCAATACAAATGGCAATCCGTTCCGCCCGTAATAGGCTTAAAGCCTGTTTCCTATTAATATTAATAATAATTTCATTGAACCTTAGTCATCCGAAGAAAATTGTTGCGAAGAAAATGAGCAGTCCTAATTTTGAATCGTATTTCACGTTTTAGAAACAGAAAGAGGTCATGTAAAGAGGGGGGGGGGGAGGCGGTAACGAAGGGTTCAATCTGTGAAACTCTGATCCAATCATAATAGGGACCGAGATCTAGCTAACTTTGGCAAGGACTTCAACAGGGTCCCCTATCCAGTTACAGACCAAATCAGCAACTAAATACTATCCAAACAAGCAAAGTAAGAAATATAACGATTAAAACTTAAAACTTCACTGCTCTCAAATTTCTTTGTTCAAGTCACTGCAATATTATTCTCCAGACTGATGATATGCCCAACATTTCATAAAAAGTGGTTGGTTTGTTAGAAAAATATTTTTCTTTGACGTATTTCCAAGGAACAGTTTTGTTCAATTGCTTTTTTTGCACGTACATAATCCCCGCCGTATAATCTTACATCCGCATTTGTTGGTTTTCATAATTGCCTACTTGGTGAAGAAAATAAAAACCTACTGGAAATGAACAAACGATGGGAGTTTTGTTTATACACCTTTTAGGCCTACTGAAGTGTCTTCATTTTACATCTACCATCTGCAAACAAGGTACTGTAATTTAATTTGGTTTAGCTAACTTTGCCTATTTTACTTTACCTTACCTCCTGACTTTACTTACATTAATGTGTGGTCAGGTCAAACCTACCAGTTTCGTTAAGTAAGAAAACATAATGAAATAGCGATCAGTTTGTAAAATTTCAAAACAAAATTACGCAGATCTTAATCACTACACGATTACATTAAAAGAATGTTTAATCTGGTAAAATTAACCAAGTCGATAAAATTAACCAAAAAAATACACTGAAAAAAAAGACATGGTGAGATTTCGGCAATGCCTTATGACATCACTGGACCACATGTACATACGTAAAGTGTGACACCATTTATACAGAGTGTTCCTAAAAGGTCTAGTCAGATTTTAACCAGAGATGCTACCCATCAAAACAAAAAAAAAGTCCAGTATAAACATGGGTTCTGAAAGGCTTGCTTTCTGAGAGAACAGAAGGTGAAGCCGTGTAGTTTCATACGCCTATTTTTCTCATAATGGCTGTAATAATGGTTTGCAATAATTTTAATTGTAACAAACAAACTTCAGATTACAATACTTTCTCAAGCTACTGGGACAGTAGATTGCTGGAAACAACTCGTAAACACCTACAAGAGGGCTGACTACAAAGTGCCTGCCCCGTTCCTCCCCCCCCCCCCCCCCCATCACGGGAGCCAGGAACGTTTGTACGGTAAAAACAAGTGTATAAAACCAAACCAGCGTCTGGGACTGGCCCAGATGGAAACTCGGAATAAGCCTCTCTTCCCCCTCCCAAAAAAGAAAATGGGAATCCAATCCCCACCCCCACAAAGTAAAATACCTTGCTGAACATTTTTTTATGAGTAGGCCCCAATAAATGATACTTTTCCTGGCCAGTACCATCCCGGTCCAACTCTGTTTAAATACCGACAATACGTATTACACTTCTTGTTAAATGTAACTGCGATATTTGCTTTTTCGTTGCAATCACATTTTAGTGTTCCTTTTGTTTAAAAGCTCTAAGAAGGAAAAAGAAGAAAATACGTACAGTATCATGTACGCAGTTGAGATTTAACGAATACCGTGATTTGAAATATTTTCAGTACATAAAAATCAATTTTGTGGGAGTAAGGGAAAAGATCATTTTTGTTTTAAATGTTAAGCATTATTCAAATGTATGTAAAAGAGTTGTAGGTAATTAGTGCCATGTTATTAAATTAGCTGGTTAGTTGGACCTTCCCACCAGTACATTTCAGAGCTGGGTACTTGTCTCATACTGAGGAAGTTTATTACTTAAAGCACGTGTTCATTTGTACCAATACAATGCATCGTTGCACAAATGCTGAGATGGCAGACATCCACTACACGTATACGACGAGTGAATGGAAACAGCAGCGCAACCCAGCGTCTCTACCAGGACATCTACCCACAATGGCAGCGTCCAAAGATACATTTAGTACCATCCATCGTCGTCTTGCTGAAACAGGATTATTTTTGCCTGCTATTGCTGACTGGTGTCTGGACAGGTATGTCCGAACTTCTGAAGCTGAAGAACGGGTGCTTGACATGATCTCAGAGGACCCAGGAACTTCAACACGACAGTTCGCTGAAGAGACAGGTGTTTCGCATCAAAGTGTGTGGAGAACTCATCGGTATTATCTTCTTTATCCATATCATGTGCAGCGAGTACAGGCTCTCTCCCCAGCTGATTATCCTCCTCGTGTAACTTTTTGTGAATGGTACATCCATCAGTATGTTGAACCAACCTTTGAGGAGTGTATTGAACGAACCTTTCAGCACCGTGTATTCTTCACAAATGAGGCAAGCTTCACTCGGAATGCAATCGTCAACTTTCCCAACAATCATCAGTGGGCAGATGTAAACCCACATCTTATCACTAAGTCGCGGCATAAACAGCAGTTCTCATGGAATGTCTGGGTCGGAATCATAGGCGGACTACCTAATTGGACCATTTTTCTGCCACCCATGCCCAGCGGTCCCAATTACAGGAATTTTCTGGAAAATGAGAGGCCTACATTCATGGAGGACATTCCATTTTGCGGACACGGCATCATCTGTGGATGTATGATGGTGTGCCAGCCCATATTAACCTCACTGTTCGAGAATTTTTCAACCATAGCTACCCTGCCTGGGCATTGGATTGGTAGGGGAGGACGCACTGCATTATCTGCACACACACCCGACCTTAATCCTCTGGACTTTTTGTTTTGGGAGGGGGGAGGGGGGGGTAAATACCTCAAAGACCTTGTTTATGCTACACCTGTTCCTGATCTAAAGACTCTATGCGACCATGTCGTTAATAGGTTTGTTAAGCGACCAATATAGTTTTTTTTTTAACTTTTTCTTGAATGCTTTGTGTATTATTATTATTATTTTAATTTTTTATTATCTTTACTAATATTGACAATTGGTTTTGGCCAAGCTTTATACTACGATACATTTATTTTATTATATTATATTTTATCATTTTAAGAAACATCGACAATGGTACCCGGCTTTTCCCCTCACTTGTCCCTCACGTTTGGCGATGCCATCGGGGACCATTGTGTCCCTGGTAGGTCTAACCTTGGTGGTAAGGCATTCGTGATCCCAACCAAATACCATCTACCCTCCCTATGCAGTCGAGCCATCATCTTCGTTTTAAACTTTTAAACTTTTAAACTTTTGCGATTTAAAATTTTTAGTTTTAATATCGGATGGCAGTTAGTGACCACCAGGTCCTTTTCATTCCGGTTGCGTTTGCAACAAACTTACATTATAATTATATTATTATTATGTCGTGGATGGGTGTAACACGATTCGGGGTACCCCTGCAATTCTCGAACATGTTCGACAATCCTTGGTGCGACGCTGTGGTGTGTAAATTGCTGCTCGTGGAGGCCACTTCGAACACCCTTATCTGATGTACACTGCAGTTGTTCCTTACAGCAGTACTGAAAGTGTGGCAGTTTTGATTTCCGTACGGACGGTTCTTGGTACTACTGTGATTTTAGTGTAGTAGTTTTACTCGTCTTGCTTGCCTTGTAATCCAGAAATGATTAACTCGGGAGCACTGTTTATCTTTCCTGAGTAACAACAACAATCGGCAAAGGACTGCTAAATTGTTTTGCTATCATTTGATGTCATCGACTGTCTCTTGTCAGTCAGACACAAACACTTGTTTAATCACTTGTTTTCATCATGCTCTCTCGGGTGGGGGCACTGTGCAATAAGGCCTGTGACAAATCACGAGTTGTTTCTAGCCCATTTACTCATTCTCCCAGTAGCTTTGAGAGTGTATTGATTAATTTGCTGTTTGTTTTGTTACAACTGATTGCAAACCGATACTAAACGGTTGTTTTTGCCATACCAACGTTCCTATATCACGTGGCTGCCGGAAAGGGAGAAAGGGAGGGAGGAAGCAGTTTGTAGTAAGCCCTCTAGTAGATGTTTGATTACCAGTTGTTTCCAGCCACCTACTACCCCAGTAGCTTGAGAGAGTATTGATTAATTTGCAGTTTGTTTTGTACAATTAAAATGATTGCAAATCATACAGCCTATGAGGCAAATAGGCCTGTGAAATTACTTGATATCATCCTGTGTTATCTCGGAAAGGAAGTTATTTTCGGACCCATGTTTACAGGGAATTTTTGCTTTGTTTTGATGAGTGGTATCTGTGGTTAAAATTTGACTGGACCTTTTAGGAACACGCTGTATATCATCTTCATTAACACACGGAACCAGACATAGGTAAAAAAAGTTAAAAAACTTGGTGAGTGTTTTTTGTGTATGAATGCACATTTATTTGGTTATCCAGTTTCATTCATTGTCAAGTTTTGTGAGTCATTTTGTTCGGAACCTGCCTTTTTTGCAGCGTCAGATACAATTGATATAGCACCTTCTTGATATTTAGTTGAGAATACCAAACAATAATTAATAAGATACAGGTTTAAACGAGGCCGTCACTCAGCACTGAAGACATGCATTGTGAAAAAAAAAAGATTCACTAATCTGAGAAATAATGAAAAAATAATAGAAACTCCTGTGACTAAACCTTGAACCTCAGACCATCGTTTTATTTGCTGGAATCTGAGAGCACTGTTAGTGATTTTTAGAATCTCGTAATATTTTTTCTTTGAGGTTGAAGGACTAATGCTGGCTTTTTCACTTTCTCATAATAAAAATAATTTTACGTATCCCTTATAGACGTGTACAATTCTAACCAGCATTTGTTTTTTAAACCTCGACGTATATTTACCGTGATGGCGCTATAATGGAGCATTATGTAATGAGGGTTCGGGATAATCCTATCTAGTACTAACTATAGGAGATCGGGCGACTTGGCTCGGGTATTTGTGTATGATCAGTGAACAAAATATAGTTAAAATACGACCCAACGCAATAACGAAATGAGACCATGCAATGCATGTTTTAAAATTATCAGTTTTAAACTTCTGTCACAGGAAGTACCACGTTGGATGAAATAATAACATAATCATAAAATAATAAATAGAATAATAATGTTTCGAACTAATCTAACTACTATGCCACAGAATAGTGGCAGTATGGGTTCGCGATGATGTATCGATCTTGGAAATTTTCAATATTATCATTTCTACTCTCCAACCTCTGTCAAAGCCGTCTAATTCCATATTTTTTGGCAAACTAACCATGCCAGGTTGTGAAGGATTAATTTTCATCTCATTACGTGTTAACTATCGAAATAACAACCAAGCACTTCAATACTTATTGAATATTTTTTTACACGATTAATAAAACGCACAATGCGCAGCGCTACTTATCTGCACTAAACGTAATTCTGTAAAACTGAAATAACAACTTCAGTTCGTGATAATCGCAAATCACGAAAAACGGTAAACAATTGTGAAAAAAAAAAGGAAATTTAAGCAGTAAGGGAATTTTTTGTTAGAAAATTTACGTATGAATTAAGCTTGCAGAACATAACCTAAAGTGCAGAATAGGTAAGTAAAAGTAATTGTATTTAACCCTTAGGAAAGCAAATTCACACGTGTCGTATTTGTCAGAGTTATAAAGTGTTATAAAATTGTGACACTTCATCCATCACCTGCAAAATAATCTCGTGGAACAGAGTTATAAGTTCACAGGGATAAAAACACAAAGCTGAAAAGAAATTGATAACTTTCAACAATTCGGCATATTACGTACGATTTTCCCAAGAAGCCACTTTTAAGTTTATCGATTTTTCCACATTTCTGCTCATAGATATGCGATTTTCACATTTTCGCACTCTTTCAAAATGTTCTTATTTTTCAAGAGGCCTTCCAGGACTCTTCACAATTTTCACTATTGCTACTGTCAGCAACAATTTGTACTTAACATCATTTATAAAAACGTCTACGTACTACGCTTCCGAAACAGCATTTAATACAGCGACTCGTTCTAAGATATCGGTGTGTTTATAGATAGTGAATAGATTTTGGAAAATGGCCGCACTTTCGGTTTCATCGCACCGCCATCCTAGATGACATCATTTTCGGTATGACGTCACGTCCGCACTTCCGGTTTCATCGCGCCGCCATCTTAGATGACATCATTTTCGGTATGACGTCACGTGTGGAGGGGGGGGGGGTGTTTGTCTCTTTGCCACATCGTAAATGCCACCTACGTACAATGACATTATCTTGAGACAAACGAACAAACTCAGTTATATAAGTTATTGAAATCTTATTAAGCCTAATAACAAGTTATTATTCGCAGTCTTAATGGAGTTTGGTATCAAAACCCCAAAATGTCACTCTTTTCACCACTGTTTTCATACTATAATTGAAGTGATAACAAGTTCAAAATTGTTTGACAGTTCTTTCACTCTTTGGCTTCATCTCCTGTATTCTAGCTGCTTACTTGGCTTGAGCTCACACTGAATCTATTACGTAAGTTATA
Source organism: Lithobius niger (assembly GCA_023313725.1). NCBI lineage: Eukaryota > Metazoa > Arthropoda > Chilopoda > Lithobiomorpha > Lithobiidae > Lithobius > Lithobius niger. The sequence continues at coordinate 20,128 of JAHWFP010186742.1, read as the reverse complement.
CCAAATAGAGCTTACGTCATAGTAAATTATAGCGTTGCTAGACTGATGGAGCTGTATGTTTCTCCGCTGCTTTCCTTGCAAATGAATATTCTCAAAATAAGCAATAGAAAATTGTCTCCCTGATTGTAGCCACGTGTATCAATAACCTCCACGTAATTCCTTTGAAATTAAATCTTATTCATAAATTTTCCAAGAAAGTCCGATGTTTGAACAAATTAAAATAATTATTCTCAGAAATGGGTCGAGAGTCAAGTCAACATACCTGAGCCAGAATAAGAAAAAAAAATTGATTTCAGAGACCAATTTCTCCCAAAGGTTGCGTCAGCCTTGGAAGATGCCACCGCCCCTCCCTTCCCCATTCCTGCCCCCAAATTCAGCCACAAGTGTAAAGTAAAGGTTGGGAAGAAATCGCTTCGTTGGCATCGAACCCAAAACCCCACAGCCTCTTCAAAGTCAAGTCCCTTGTATGCGGACTCAGGCGGCGTTTTTCAAGCGTCCGTGATTACCAACCCAAGGTTTCCATTCCAATCTGAGCCCTCTTCCCTGCGCATATAACCGTTTGCTTCATCGACAAGTCCTGATCGCCGCAAGTCGCAGGTAGATTATGGGGCAGGCTTCGCATACTTATCAATCGTGGAGACGCGCAGGGGAGGGGGGAAGCGGGAGACATGGGGTGAGGGATGGGGAGTTAAACCTCCGAGGGTATCAATCTACACCGACTTTGAAGCCGAGTCATCACCCAATTTAGGTTTACAAACGCGCACAAGCAAAGAGTGAGATTGGTTTAGCTTCCCGCAAAATCGCGTTTCGGTTTAACGACACGAGGTGCGCATCGTTCAGGCGTCAATGTTGTGTATATGGTACAACGTCATGCTAAGGTACGTATTTCTAAGCTGTGCCGCACTTAAGCTTTTGGTTCTTCTTGCAGTGGCTTAGTGGTCGAAAACTAGAATTAGTGGTCTTTCGATAAAAGAATTATAACACTTTCAACGGTGGCGGTGCCAAATTGATCCAGCAGCACCACCCTCGTAATTATATGATTGGCTTGAAAAACATCTCATGTTTTCAGTGCTGAATTAGTGCTCGAAATTTAGAATAAGTGCTATAAGTCCATAAATTAGCACGCTTTTGATAAGTTGGTGTTGATCATGCCGCAGCACCACACGCATGAACGAATCCAATCACATAACCCATTTTTTAGTGCTCGACTAGTGCTCCAAAATTAGAATTAGTGCTCTTTCAATAAAAGAATTATAACACTTTCAAAGATGGCGGCGCCAAAATGATTAAAAGTGTTGAAAGTATTGAAAGTGTTGAATATCTTGAAAGAGCACTGACTCTAATTTTCGAGCACTAACCGAGCACTAATTGCCGGTATTTAGTTGGATACGATTACACGACGTGGTGGTGCTAAATTGATGGAGCTGACTTTTTGCTTTGATTGGACTTGTTCGCATTGTTGCTGCTGAAAACCGATTCTTGTTCCCTATGTTGAAGAGATCAGGTTCCAGCCAACGTTGTTGCCTATGCGGATGATGTGGCAGTGTGGTTGACTGGTAGGGATTTGCCCCTTCTCCTGTCTTCTTTGGAGGGGGTGGTTAACAGGGCAGCTGAGCTTCTTGCAGTCAGAGGCTTAGTCCTGTCTGGTCCGAAGACGGTGCTCATGATTTTTCGTCAGGGCGACCCTTGCGCGGGCTTTATTACGGTTAATGGGACTACTGTTGTATCTAAGTCAAAGGTTAGATATCTTGGCGTTTGGCTTGACCCACAGCTCAACTGGGTCCATGACACGGCTGCAGTTAAAGAGAGTATTGCTCTCCGTCTTGGTACCCTGAAGTCCTTTGTCAGTAACAAACTTGTTGCAAAGAGAGCCATTGTCTCTACTTTCTACAGAGTGTATATCAGGACCTGTGTGGACTTTCACCTCCCGTTCCTCCTGCATTCGAATCGTGCAGTTAAATCTGTTCAGGTAGCTGTTAATGATTGTTTAACGGTTCTGTCTGGGTGTCTGCCTTCGCCGCCCATCTCGGCTCTTTTGATTGAAACAGGGGAAGCTCCTGCTGCAATTCGTGCTAAGGAGATCCTACTTAGGTTTTGCCAGCGGGCTGTTGCGGGGGGACCTATGGACCCTCTTGCTTGTATCCTGTCCGACTATGTCACCCTGCCGTCACGTGCCCGGGCATTACTTGGGACGCTGGGCATGGGTGCGTCTTTGTTGTTGGATCAGGGTTTGACAGGGTTCCCGGGACCCTCTCTGGTGCTTCCGCCTCGCCCTTGGGTGTGGTGTGAGTCAGCTCAATCTGCCATCTTACCTGTTGGGCAGTGCGTCAGGGGTTTTCATCAGCCCCTTTTGTACATTTATTGTGATGCGTCCTTTCACGGGATGCTTTTGAGGAGGGGGTTGGGATTTTTATCCCGAACCTTCGTCTGAGCTTTAGCTTTTTCCTGGCCGGGCTCCCTTCTTCCTTTGTTGCCGAATTGGTTGCTATTTCCTTGGCAATAGATGTGGGCCTGGATATGCATGTACCACGGTTTTGCGTTCTCTCTGACTCCCTTGCAGGACTTGGTTTCTTGGCCCAAAGCTTTAAGTCTTTAGACGTGACCCACCCTCTGGCTGTTGACATTGGCTGGAAGCTGTTCACCGCTTTGCAAACTGGGGTCAGCATCACTGTTGCTTGGGTCCCAGGTCGCTCTGGGATCTTTGGTAATGAGGCTGCTGATGACCTTGCCAGGCGTGGCTGGTGTAGCCGGTCTAATCCTGTTTCCTTTCGTATTGGGCCCAGGGATTTACGACCGGTTGTCTCTGCCTTGTTCAACGGTGAGTGGCAAGCTAGTTGGGCCACGGATTGCAAGGGGCGTGCCCTTTTTGACATCCACCCGTCGGTCGCTGATCCGAAGCCTTTAGGCAGGCTCTCGCGAGCAAGTGCGGGCCTGCTTTCAAGGCTTCGAACTGGCCATGTTCAACTTCGGGCTCACCTTTACAGGCTTGGTTGGTGCTGCTCTCCGGTGTGTGTTTGTGGTGAAGGAGAGGAGACTGTTAGTCGTTTTCTCCTTTATTGCCGTCAGTGGGTCACCCACCGATGCCCCCCACTCAGTGTCGTGGGTGTTAACTTGCGGGATGTGTTAGGGGTGCCTCCACATGTGGGGAAACATGCCTTGTTCGCAGTTTTAGGTTTTTGTAAAGCCACCGGGCGGTTTTTGTAGTGGCCATGCTGTTGTTGTTGGCCCCCCTTCGTTCCAAAATGTACTTTTTGTGAATCAGTGATATAGCTGATGATGTTAGTTACGTGACATGGTGGAATGGTTGTGTCTCCTCTGTATAGTTTTTAAGTTAGATTTAAGTAGGCTAAGTAGATTACGAGTGTATGACGTTACGGTCTTTAGACTCGAATAAAGAAATCAAAAAAATTCCAGTATAATACCCTTTCTGCACCAAGTTCTAGTTTCAGACGTTAAGGGCGCGTTTACGTAACAAGTCATTCTCGCTCGCCGAATGCTTTGCTAGGCAACCGTTATTTATTTATGATTAGTTTCCCGTTGCTACTAAATGAATGCGATAATAGATAACAAATTGTATGTATTATAAATAACATCACGGATAAGAACAAAGTGCTACAGTAATTTTAAACATTGCTACAAATTGTTGTCATTTCACGCTATTTCCAAAATTTGTTATTTTCCCTCAAAGTACAGCTTCTAGCAATGAAGAATAAATAGCTTCTCGCAGCGGGAATCCAACATGGCGTCCATTTCGTGGCTATCGAATCGAAGACAAACCGTCGAATGCCGGCATACAAAAAACAGTCCGTCGTCTTGTACTGCAGTAAAAATTGTTTTCTTGTCATAAATCGACAATTGTGCTCAAATGTTGCAAGCATCATACGCCGTGTTACGAGGCACGAGGAGAAGATTTGCGTCTGCGTCGTTGCCATGGTTACAAATACGTATAGACAACTCGAAAGCCGAATACTCCGGTAAAGGAGAGTAGCAGCCATCAGATTTAGTATTGATACTAACAAAAACGTCACGTGTGCCGTAAAAAAGGGAGTTATATGATTGAAGTTTCACTTTACTTGTTAAAATGTACACGGGTAAAATTTGGATGATTTTTAATTGAAATAATCAAATGTACAATTGAGAAAATTGCATCTGTTTAAGTGCTGTAGTGCTTTACGTTTTAAATATATGATAGGTAAAGCACAACAGCACTTAAACAGATGGAATTTTCTCAATTGTACATTTGATTATTTCATTTAAAAATCATCCAAATTTTATCCGTGTACATTTTAACAAGTAAAGTAAAACTTCAATCATATAACCCCTTTTTTACGGCACACTTGACGGTTTTGTTAGTAATCCGTGCACCTTTTGTACGGTTATGCATGCGTCGTGCTACAACGGTTTATGTATGCATTGTTTATGCATGCATTGTTGCTGGTCACTTTGAAACAATTGGGTGGGTGACCGCCTGGGAATCTGGCTGTTGCAGACATAGGGCCTTAGGGCTTCGGGCAGATGACCAGGAGTGGTTAACGCTCGTTAAACCCTTTGAAACAATTCAACTGAGCTCTGAAAGCCTGCATTTACGAAATAAATACGCCATCCTATCGTTTCTAGCTGCCAGGCCTTGAAATTAGCAACGTAGCTTAGTTTGATTTAAAACTTTAAATCTATATGCGTTTAGCTGAAACACGGATTTTTTCAAAGGGTTTTAGCGAGCGTTTACCTCACCCGGTCATCTGCCCGACGAAGCCGTAAGGCCCTATGTCTGCAACACCCGGAATGGATTTTCTAGAGGTGAGATTGAAATCTTTGGTTGCGACATGGAAAAGAAACGAAATTTAAATTCCTTGGTTACAAATTTCACAACCCTCCCACGCATTTATTCTGACCCCTAGAAGTCAAAAACTAACAAAGGGATAATGTTCAGATCATCATGCATTCGTGTCGTGTGTAAGCGTTCAGCTGTGTAGACCTTCCCAATTTTTCGTTAGCCATGAGCAAAGAATCTATGGGATTTAACATGCAAAAAACTTTCTAACTAGCTAGACAGATCATGAAAACAACGTTATTGATGCATCTTTCCCTCTATGAATGCTGGCCACTCATCCTTTAACTTTTAATTTGTCTTTATATCTGTACCTTCCCCTTACATCTTCCACAATTTGACAGATTTCGGCCGCATTGCCAAAGTGTAGCTCTGACTAGAGGGTCTCTGGAAGTAAAAACTAGCTAGTTAGTAGTCAGCAGTAGCCTTTTAGCAACGGTTTTCCATGAAAGACTTGTGCCAGGAGTTGGTTTTATTTTATTACCTAAGGAAATCCACCCAATTTCTACAAACTACAATGATTTGTACCGCATTAATATTTTTCTCAACATTCCCATTAACAGCAAAATTCTGTCTTCACTGCACTAATGGTTAAGCCCCGCTATAATCGCTAAGAATGAGGTGAACTTCAATAATGTCATGACTGTCAGTAGATGTTGAACTTGGCGGGCGACACACTGGCGTGTGTCTTAATATAATTAACTCTCATGACCTATCTTTTTTCCGTAGTATTTAGCCCGTGACGCTGACAAAAAGTTTTGGTGACACGCATTGCGGGAGGCAGAGCAAACGAACTTCTCATTCTGTACTGCTGTTTCGTCTGTTTGCGTCTGCGATAGCTTTTGAATCCATTGTCTATTAACTTCAATTTTTCACATCCATTTTACCACCTGTTTGTGGATTTAAGTTCGTAAATTAATAAATTTGGGCGAGGGGTTTCGGAGAATTTGCCTATCGAATATTAAAAGAAATCAGACATCATTATTCAAACTTTTGAACATTTTCACGGAAATTATTCAGAAACTAATATCGTAAATCGCCTATTAACAGCCCTGGTAAAGATACGCCCATCCTTCAAAAATGCTTTAAGGTCAGAAATCATGAAATTACATAGTTATGCCCCTTCCCCCCCCCCCCCATCCCCCAGGGAAGGGGGCTGTAACTAGTTATTTCACGGTTTCTGATCTTAAAGCTCATCTTTAGATCATAATTTTTCTGCTAGAAATTGACTAAAAGTTTCACACGTTCATGAAAATCTATTTTTCGTCCTTTAAATCGTGGTTTTTCTGCACCAACATTAACTAAAAGTTCATACAAGAAGCAAACTAAATAAACTAGTAAACTAATACATTAATTTCCTGAACAAATGAGAACAAAAGACTGCATTAATGGTAGACTGAACCCAGATCACCTGTACACGTGAATGATCGCATAAACACCGAATTTTCCGCGATAGAGTTAGGCCTAAACACCCTCCCAGGACAGGAGATTGAATTATGACTTTGTTATGGTCCACCTCTTTTTTTTGCCGAACTAATTCTAACAGCCCATTGGCGTTTAATACGCGATTTACGGCATACAACTAAAAGACTTTTGAGACTCAAAACGACACCTAAAACAACGTGAATAATGGTTAAAAACCACTAAAACAAACAAACAATACATCAACCGTGCAAATCTTCACGGTTTTTTATTTATTTACGTTGCCTATTTTTCCAACTCGATTTTGCCGTCTCAGTAAATTTGGTGCACTTGGGAACGTGCAACAAAAGTCGATACGGTACCAGCTTCATAAACTTTACTGTTATTTTCCCCAAATAAACAAAGCACCCATCGCATCGTCCTAGGATTGCAGCGAAGACTATAGTGTTCGGAAGTTATAGACGAAAAAATTTCTCGTTCCATCATGTGGCCAGGAATCAAACCACACCCATATATAAATCTGTTTATTTATCTTTTTACTGCAGTTTCATTCCTCTTTAATTTATTTTCTCTTGCGTTTTGGCCAGTCGAACTTCTTGTGAAGTAGAAATATCACACTTATGATTACGCGGTTCCAAAGAGGCATGGGTGGCAACATAAACGCCAGTACTCCAAGAATACCACCAAATACGCCGAATGAATTTTCATCCGTAATTGCAAACAACATGGGCGCATTTGGAGCTATTACCTGCCCCCTTCGTATGTCAGGAAGTTATTACCTAATAGCCTAGTGCTATTTTGCTACTTTAAAGATTCTTCCTCGAATCAACAAGAAAAACAACTCGGTAGAGAGGGGAGAGAAATAAACACGCGCCCCACGACAGTGATGATTTGCAACAAACTCGACATGATTTCGAATTGTAAAACCTGCAATTGCCCATCGCAAATTGTGCTGTCTGGATACTCAATGACGGGTATTACGCAGGAAATCTAGTTGACTTTCAAGAAGAAGCCAAACATCAGAGATGAGACCGATCGAAAGCAATATTGCTCGAAACGAAAGAAATATCGTCATTTTGTTGTGCAGTCTTCCAGTGGCCCCAGAGGCCCTAAGAACAAATTTGCCCTATCTAAAAGCTATAAACCTCTACTGACAGACAACGCAAACCCATGGCTTTCATCCCCGATTCCAACACCTCACCTACGAAACACAATCCATTGGACATCACGTAACCACGTCCCTGCAACTTGTTGGCGCAGTCTTATCTTACGGGCAAGATTATGTGTGTTAGCCAGCATGTATGGTTGAACTTACGAAGCTTTATTAATGTCTTTAATGACTTTTTTGTAATCCTACTTACAACTTCGAACTATTAGATGGGAAACGTGTTGTCGCTACGTATAGCACTTCAAGATCCATGGATGCCTTTTTCGCCTACAGGCCCAGTGCTATAGAGCAGTGACACGACGTAGTATTATTGTATATAACTCTATGCTGGAGCCTTAATGGGTTAGCTGCAAGGGGCACTACAGAGGGAAACAGAAGGGCGGCATACTGAAGCCGATGCTGTGAAGAGTGATTTATTAGACCTAAAACGCGCGATTTTTGTTGTTGGAGAAAACAACGTTATTTTAAGCCTAAGAAATCCGCTCTTTCGTTGTTTTTCCCTCCATTTTTATGTAGTGCACCTTGTAGTTATGCCCTCCAAAACCTATACTGGTGCCAATATGGCGGCATGTCACTGCTCTATACGTAATTTCCGTACACATGCATACAGTCAATATGCTGACAATGTACGTTTTATCGAAGTGGGATTGCTTCGCAAGTTCACACGACTTTTTTTTATTATCCATATACATTTTGAGTCACTTCATATGAAATATCTTCACTACGCCAACCTTATGCACTTTTCATTCAATGATAGAATAAAATAGGTGTCAGCCAATAGGCTTAGAGCTTTTTGAAAGCCCAGGCAGCAGATGTTAAGTGGAAGATACCAACATCAGGACATTTGTTTTTTGCCGCATAAGGGAGGAACCTGGAGTACCCGGAGGAAAGTGCAACGAGCGGGTAACAACCGGAGAAAACCCCGTACATATAACTTCCCTTCACCAGGATCGAACCCGGGTCTGTAAGAAGCCAGAGATGTACAGCCGGAACCAAGAAGCCTATCCAATCTGACGCCCCAGTGCTCCCAGTGATAATTCATCCTAGTGTATGATTTTTGCTGATGGCTTTTTTCCAATTTACCTTTATTCCTGCTACACGTTATGAACAGTCCAGGAAAGTAACGCAATTTCCCCCTCCTCCTCCCCAGTTAAAAAAAAAATACTTTTAACAATACGTAAAAAGTCAGGGTATTTACTAACTATGCTCTTTAACTTCGCATGCCCTGAAGATACTACTTTTTTTTTTACATTTCTTATGATCTTTCTCTTGTTAGAAAAAAAGCACACATTTTCGCGATTTTAAGGTACCGTAAATCGCCTATTAAAAGCCCATGGGCTGTTAAAATTAATTCGATAAAAGAAAAGGGTGGGCGGTAACAAAGTTATATTTCGAATCTTACTTCTGTCCAGGGAAGGTGTTTAGGCCTAACTCCAACGCGGAAAATTCGGCGTTTTGGTGATCATACGTGATCCCACGTTCGTGATCCGAGTTCGGTGAAGCATTAACGCAATATGCATTTTGTCTCATTTGTTCATGAATTTAGTTTATTCGTTTATGGTTTATTTGGTTTGTTTTATGTATGAAGCTTTTTTTTAGTTTTGGCGCAGAAAAACCATAATTTAAGGGGATGAAACATTCATTTCCGTGAATGTATGATGCTTTTACTAAATTTTGGCAGAAAAATTACGATCTAAAATGCTGTAAGGTCGGAAATCGTGAAATAACATCCTCCCCGGGTGGCTATAACTAGGCAATTTCATGATTGCTGACCTTAAAGCATTTTAGGGGGGTGGGCTGTAGCTTTTTATGGCTGTTAATAGGGAATTTACGTTGTACGTAATTTACCCCCTCTGTCAACAAACACACCCTCATATGCTGGGTGTAGTGGCCAATGGTCACCCCAGTTATGTTGGGTAACGGACAATCAATTACGTTGATATAATTTGACTACAATATTTCAAGGGCAAGAGATCCCTTAGCACGCCTATCGATGCGGATTAAAATCATGTTCATGTCGGATTCCAGCAAGGTGGCACACCTCCGCGCCATAGCATCAATGGCCATTCAGCAGTGTAGAGGCAGGTTAATAAAACTACTGAACACACAAGAACCAGCCTATAAAATGATTTGTAACGTGGTGACACCCCAATTCAAAACTAGACTGGAAGCAAGCTGGAAGAAATTCCTCTCGTCACCACCAACTACGGAGGAAGAAGCAGATGAAGAATCACTGACTATGAGCAGTGCCAAACATCAGCCTGGAATGCTGACTTAAGGCCTACTGTGGTGTGATGAGGACGGAGTTTTGAATTTTGGAAGTTTGTTGGGTTTGGAAGGATTGCGAGTGTGAGTGCTAGTGGCTTGACTGCCAGAAAATTCGCAAGTTTTGAGGTGAAAACCTTTGAAAAACTTTGACTTTTGGTTCTGCGTGATGGATCTGTGAGTAGCCTATTTGTCAGATTAAAACCATTTCCAGATCAAAAATTTGTTCGCTTTACCAATGAACTAGTCTCACTCTTACGATTGGTCGTCGAAGGTTCGTGGGCTATGATACAAGTGACGTCCAAGGTACAGCCATTCTCTATCTAGCTTTCCTGCTTTCAAAGCAAAAGGTTACACCTCTGAGATTCTCACCAAAAGATTACGTCTGGGCGAAAGGCGATAACGCCAAGAGCCTGCCACTCGCCGCGTGTTTACCAAAGCTGCCACCAGGGAGACTTCCAACTGGATTTCTAGCACCGACGATGGGATTCAGTAATCAATGTGCCAAGACACACAAGAATTGTCTAGCGCTATAAGCCACACGTCGAATCTACAGATAAGCAAGTAGTCTTTTGTTTAGGTAGTCAGGAAGTTAAGTAGTCGTTGTTGTTCCTGCGCGTAAAGCTTCAGCTCGGTGGATGCCACTTACCAATTTCGTGGGATGCCGAAATTAATTTCATTTGCTCACTGTTTCATATTAGATCAGATCGTGTTTATAATATTTCGTACTTCATCAACAGTAGCATCCGGGTTACTAAAATTACTTATTTTTAGATATGTGATCTCTTTCCCCCTTCTCTGCTAATCGCCGTGAAGTGGTGGTGTTAGCCCGTTTATGCATTGGTCACACCAAACTTACTCACTGTTTCCTTTTGAGGGGGTTATCCCTCCTGATTGTCATTGCTGTCGACGGCCACTTACGGTCCGACACCTCCTTTTAGATTGTCGCCATCTTGATGGTGTTCGTCGTCGTTTCCATCTTCCGTTTCCATAGAGCGTCAATCAGGCGATATGTCTGTCCTCCTGTTCGGAGTTTTTTTTAATTTTGCAGGAGGTTCAGATCTATGATAAGATCTAGATTAGGGGTTTGTTTAACATCTCCATAATGTATGGCAACCTGGACCACTGGACTGTGACTGAGGTTGGCGCTAATGACCTGGCTGTCGATGCGCCATTAAGCCTCATCCGCCCCTCTTTCCCCCTTTTCGCCTCCACCCCTCGAAAGGAATGTAAGGCCCAACGCGGAAGGATCGTGGACAAAATTCTCAAGTTTAGGGTAAGTCGAAACTAATCAGCACGACTATAATAAGCCTAAAAGTGAAGCAAAAGTGATACTAATAAAAACTAACGGAACTTCGAAGTCAACGTCATACGCCAATTCATGTTTGCCTGAAAACATTAATTTTACATTCAGGCAAACATGAATCAAAAAGCAGGGTCACATGTTAAATAAAACCGTAGTGGCTACATGTAATGTTCGCTGTTTCCCACTGTCTTTTCAGTTGTTATACGTGCTGCTGCCTTTTTTTCTGAGTGGTTTTAGAAAAAAACGCTTAAGCTTATGGATGTAAGCCTTAAAAAAAAACTTAAAAGAAATATATGCAAGAAAAAGCCATGTAAGCCGTCAGCATCGCACTAATACGTGTAAAAGAAACTCCAGCTTATGAGCGCGACATTGATGGCTTACATGTCTTTTTCTTGTATCTGTTCCTTTGGCGCATAAGTTTTTTTAAGGCTTACATCCGCATTTTATATGCCTAAGTGTTGTTTTAATACTAACTTACTAAATTTCTTTCTTGGGAGATATTTCAGGGATATTAAATAACTAGAATTTTGATATGAGATAATCGCAATATGAAGTAATTGAGAAGAACTCTTTTTTGAGATAAATTAGTCACTATAAAATAGCGATCAAAAGATCCTGTTCCTTGTTAATGCCTACGTTTTAAGATATAAAAGTTGAAAATTGGTTCTTTGGTTTCATAGGTGAGAGCAAAATTTCCTCAACAAGAAGAAGAAGAACAACAACTAGAATATTATAGGCACATTAAACCACTGTTCAAAAGACCCTAGGCCTTGTTTATACCTACATTTTAATCTATAAAAGTTGAGAGCAAAGTTTCCCCAACAAGAATAACGACAACAACAACAGTATTGTAGTCACATTAAAACAGCGTTCAAAAGGCCCTAGTCCTTGTCAATTTTAAGCTATAAAAGTGAAGATCGGTTCATTGGTTCAATAGCTAGCTGAGAGGAAAATTTTACCAAGAAGAAGAACATGAACGAGAACAAGAATGTTGTAGTCACATAAAAAATAGCGTTCAAAATGCCCTGGTCTTTGTTAATACCTACATTTAAGGCTATAAAAATTGAAAAATCGGTTCATTGTTTCATACTCTATGTAAGAGCAAAATTTCCCCAACAAGAAGAACAACAACAATGAGAATAAAGTAGTCAAATTAAAATGGCGTTCAAAAGGCTTTAGTTACAGTTTGAAAAATGTAGGAATAACATACGTGTTGAAAATAGACAATTAGTATTGAATCAAGTAGGAGCCAGAATTATTAGCATGTGAATGTGTTGGCAGTTGTTTTGAAGTAGATTACAGAGAGACTTTTCTACCTAGCCTGTTGAAAATTTGGAAATGTCTTTTAAATAGTGTCCAACGGTTTTTTTTATGTGACCTGGACAAACACAACCTTAAAAATAAAAAAAAGTCAAATTCTTAAAAAAAAGAGGAAAAATATTGGTAATGGAGTAATCATTCGATTTTTTTTCGCTCATTTTCAAACTTCAACTACTGTTGTGACGTTTCTAAATTAGGTGGATGACTATAGGTTCACTCGAAAGGTGGGAATGTCTTCTTTGTATCAAGGGTAACTGTTAGGGACGGCACTACGCCCGACTTACTAGGGGCCGGTATCACAGTTGGAATCGTTTTGCTGTATAATTCCCACCCATTTCCATAATTACTTCGAACGTAACCAGAAAATGTTTTCCTGTTCTCTTAACGAATTTTATTTTTCTTATTATTTTTAAGTTTGTGTTTGGCACAGTTGCATAAACAAAACGTTTGGCACAGTGCCATTTAATACCCAACTGCAAATTTTCAACAAGCTATGTTAAATATTCCACAGATAATTGTAAATTCCACCTTGGGTATTCCCAAATGGACGATTGCTTTTTAACTGGCTTCATAACATACACACAGTCAAGATGTTGGCAGTACGTATGTTATGAAGCCAGTTAAAACGCAATCTGTCATTTTGTATGGGGGACAAAATGGTATGCCCCAACCGCTCCCCTTCGTTATAGGACTACCCCATGTGAAACTCTACAATTATATGTGAAATGGGGATCAAGTAATACACCAACGAAAAGGTCTAACAATAAGAAAAACAATAAGAATAAAATTCCTTTGATAATCTCGCAGAAAGGTCGTTTTAGTTCAACCTTTCAGTATTTTTTCTGATATATCTCGATATGGCAGTATGGTTGGCAGCAATTTACGAAAGACCAATTCATCGGAAAAACTTCAAATTTGAAATATACGTCCATAAAGTATTCATACAGTTTTAAAAATCTAGGAAAAAAATCTATTTATCCAATGAATCAAAGCGTTACACCAATAGAAAGAACGATATTTAAAAGTTTTTTTTCCCCGTTCACCACATCTAGATATGGGCATGGGGCACCATGTAAAGCTCTCAAAAATGCCTAATCGGTAGTCTATCTCCGTCCATGTATTTGTTATCATGTCAGGCGTCACCAAAGCAATAGCGGTATTATCCGTTGACACAGCATTTCAATGCCGTGTACCTTTGTCTTATACACAGTGTTTTTCACAAATCCCCACAAAAAGAAGTCGAGAGGCGAACTGGTGGGCCAACGAATTCGGCCGTCTCTACCTATCCAGTGCCCTGGGAATTTGTGGTTGAGTTTTTCCCTCACTACAAGGCTCCAATGAGGCGGTGCACCATCTTGTTAGAAGATGATGTGTGGCTGAAACACCTCACACTGAGATATCGTATAGTTTTCGAGCATGCCGAAGTAGTTATCCCGTTAATGGTCCACTCTGCAAAAAAAATGGGCCAATAACTCTGTCGTGCCGTAGGGTGCACCACACATTTGTGTTTGCGTGTTGCATGAGGATTTTCATATCATGATATCAAAATATGGTGAACGAAAAAAAAAACATTAAATGCCATTCTTTCTGTTGGTGTGATGCTTTAATTCATTGGCTAAATTTTTTTTCCTTGATTTTTAAAACTGTATGAATACTTTATGGACACCCTGTACAACATTTCAGCAAGATGGTTCTTATTATTTTTTCTCTAGGTTAATAAAATTCGCAAAGACAACCTGTTGAAAATAAGCAAGTAGGATTGAGTCTAGTAGACACCAGGCTTATTAGTACACAAATATGTTGGCAGTTCTTCGGTAGCACATTAAAAACACTAATCTACCCTGCTTAGTCAAAAAATTCAGGAGGATGTCTCCTGAATAAGCAAACCTTTGTGAAGAAGGTTTTTTTTATGTGACTAGGACAAACAGAGACTTCATAAAAAATAAAGTCAAATTCGCCAGAAGAAGAGGAAAAAAATTTCTGGTAATACTGAGGTTTACCGATGATTGCCTGAAGATCGAAAGTTTCAAAGGATAATGAAGTAAAATACAATTTAATTATCTTACGAGATTGCCAGATAGAAATTGTAAACTATTTGCCAAAAAAACTGTTAACTGTGACGTTTTATTTTGAAAAAAAAAACTGGTCTGAAATGAATTCGATAATTGTTCCGCTAGTTTTGCAGTGGTTAGACAGCCTTTCCTATCTGCTAGGTGTAAGGTACTATTTTAAGCTGTACCCAACCAGTAGAACATCAGAAGGTACGAGTTAGGATACAACACTGTTTGGTGTATCTGATTTTCTGCTCTTCACGTGCGTCCATATGTCTATCTCATAATATCACACAAGAGATTATTTTAATTCGACAAAAATATGTTTTGCAGTTGCCACACAACTGTCCAGTGTTATTGCATTGGGGAACATCGTGACTATGAACCAAAATCACAAAAAGACTAATTTTAAGCTAATTCTAATTTTAGTCATACATTCACACCTACAAAATTGTTGTGTAATGTTGTGCAATTGTTGTGTCATGTGGTATTTTGGGTGATGAACTATGTCATGTATGGAAGGATTTGCTTTTAACTTGCTTCAAGAAAACCAGGCTCCACTCAAGAAAGTTCTGAGAAAGGTAAAACAATCCAATTTTCACAGTAATCAAGGCAAAAACAATGTTAATAAATACTATTTTCCCCACACTGAAATAAAAACGTTATTTCGTGCTGGGTGACATTTTACATCCAATTCTTTGTTTTGTAAAACTCGGTCAGAGCGCCAATTAAAAAAAATCATAGGACTATTAAAATTTTGGGGCTACATAAAACCAGATGAAACTAAAAGGTCTGGCCAAACCTTTATGACAAAATCTAGACATAAAGCAAGAAAGAATGTCCATAAAGGTCCATAAAACAAAACATCTTGTTGAAGTATAGATCTTGTCAGCCTAAGTCCTCCTGTATAGCTAGCATGACAAACAGGTGTCATGGTTCTAAAGGGACCTTCCTGGCTATCGATGCACCATTAAGCTTCAATCCGCCTAACAGTACTTCATAAGTTATTGACTTCCCAGAAATCAAATTAACGACCTCGCACATTAACATCAGTGGCATTGCCAACAGCAGCGTTAAGAACTGATTTGGACTTACAGTAGTGAAGGTATCCAGCTCCTAGGAAACCTTTGAACTTTTCAAGGTGTTTTTTTCCCGTTTGTTATACTGGACGCATTAAGTTTGTCCAGACCATTTTATTTCACCCTCTGTACACATGTTTACAATATTATTGATATAACATTTGTAATTTTAAGTTTAATCAGTACTTCCACAGCCATCCCCGTAACAGGACTGATGTAGTAATTAAACGCAGTCATTACACTATTAAAATGCCAAATTATTTTACTTTTCAATTATCAGTTAAATTTGAAGGTAGTGGACAGTTTGTATTCTTACATGAATGGGAATACAAACAGTTACCATCCAAAGAGTGTAACTGTAAGTTTAATCAGTACTTCTACAGCCATCTCCTTAACAGGACTGGTGTAGAAATAATTTAACGTTACACTATTAAAATGTTTAGTTTTATTTTAGTGATTAAACTTAAAATTACATTGTTTGGACAGTAACTGTTTGTCTTACTATTCATGTTAGAATACAAACTGTCCCCTACCGTCAAACTTGAATGATGAAAATAATAAAGCATTTTAATAGTGTTATGACTGCGTTTAATTACTACGTCAGTCCTGTTAAGGAGATGGCTGTGGAAATACTGATTAAACTTGAAATTACACTGTAGAAAATGGAATCTTTAAAACTGACTAAATCAACACCACTTCCATGGTTTTCAAATGGTAGATCAATGGTGTGTGTACACAATACTAGAGTCGATAAACATCCTATGCTTTATACACACATACATACTAAATGCAATATACTGTGTAATACATCAGTAGAAAGCTAATTTATTTTTCCATTTATGTTTACTGATTGTCAACTGATTAGCTTTACCAGAAACAAGTTAATGAAACATAGCTGATGTCTGATCCCAAAAATGACCTTTAACTTTGAATAAAGGCAAAAAGCAGCCTCAAACGTCCGGTCTAGAATCTGATTCGTGTTCAGTACCCACAAATACATAAAACCTACCTATTCCCAAAAGGTATTCACCCCTCTTGCTGCCAGAGCCAGGCCCGCTGAGAGGGTGGGGCAAGTGGGGTTTTTTACCCCAGGAACGGAGCCCGAAGTGTCCTGGCAAACAACAACATCCTGCATGTGGAAAAATATCAATCCAAACTCCGTCTGTCATCCGGACGGGTGAATAATAACCCCAGGCCCGATTCAACCACTCGGTGGCTCGACTACAAGACGTACATGTTTCTCAAGCGCGGTGTGAGCAAGAAATTGTCTGAATGGAGGGTGGAAGTAGAGAGGGAGGAGGTAACGTTGCATCTTGGCAAAACCCTCTCTGCCCCTCTTCCTTTCCCCGGCTGTTTTACCAAAAATGCCAAATAACACTATATCCTATTTCAGTGATTGATCTTGAAATGTTGGCATAAGCAAGGCATTACTAATTTTCAACCAGCATCGAGTGCTACTGTACTAAAAACATCTTCAACCTTAAAGCTGTTCTAGACTTCCCAGTCTTTTTTTGAAAAATCACCGCGTTCCATTCCCTCCAATCCCCAAATCAGGCATTATTTTCCGCATCCACCTAGAGCTAATGCACTTTTCCGATTGCAAACAACACCCCCATTGTGAGCTCTCATTTCCCATTCTGAGCCAATACTTTTACCTTGCCATGCTAACCCCCTGCAGGCCACACAGACTTGACACAACTCTGGGGGATAAAGCCTCCCATTGACGCCTTGGCTTCTTTACTAGAGATGACTTTTTATCGCTCAAACCTCGCTAAGGTTTCTTGGTGAGGGGCCTCCTTCTCTGATCCTCTGACCTTCCTAGCTGTCACGTAGTTGGGCATAGGACCAAGAGACTCTCATAAAACGCCCTCGTTTTGAGAGCAGCCCGAACGAAGATGGGTCCCCAACCACACGACCTCTTCCACCCCTCTGATAAAAGGCACCAGCTCACGCACAATGGCGGTAGAAGGGCACAAGTTGGAAAGGCGTGATCTCCAATTGAAGATTGCAACGAACGAATTCAAGATTTCTATCTTTCCTCTGGTAGGCAAGCGAAAGTTAGCGATAACCGAAGGGCGAGGTTGCTCGACCGTTTTAAGTTTGAATAAATTGACGGGATACGGAGGCATTTTTACAATCTTTCTTCGGGGCTTTCGGGATATCTGTAATAAAAATTCTGGGTGAGTGACCGGCAACAGTTATTAACTTTTAGTCTTTGATTCAGTCTTCCAAATTCAACAGCAACAACAAAAATTCATTTACATCTTCGAACTGTCGTTTAAAAGAGATTCACAAAATACCATGTCAGGTCTATGTAAAGCGCAAGATTTGACTGCAAACGATACAAAGATGGTACTGTAAATGCTCGTGCATCAGGTCAACTTATTCCACTGGAAAGTTAAAAATATATCAGAGTGTTTAATTATAGTTTAAAACTAACAGTAGGCCTACATGGGCAGGATGCATTACGACGATAAGATAAAAGAATCGTTTTACGGGGATTTCACAACACTTAACACTTTTCGATTGCAATGGGTTTCAAAATAATAATAGGCAACTTGGACGGCAGAGTATCAACGAAAATTAATAAATAGTTTCTATTTCCTAGTCGACCTACGAGTGGATGTGAATCAACAGGTCCACATTCATGACTGTCGTATAAGAAATTAATTTGGAATAAGTTCCTATGAATCTTGCCTGAAGAGGACGGAGATACCCACAAAATCACAAACTTGTGTATATTAAAAGGAGTGATATCAACACACCAAAACATTCGCCAACTTTTCGCCAACATTTCGGTAGCAATGTTCAAGTTTTCATTTAATCTTCGAACTATTAGTCGGTGCGATTAGCTCGGCGAATGTTTTGGTGTGTTTATATCAATCCTTTGAAGGGCCGAACCATTCGGAACTTTCTTTTTACCAGTTTGGGTTTTTGATATGATTTTAGCAACTCGAGAGCAAATATTATGAAGCAGGTCCTAAAATCTGCTGCATCCTCTTCATATCTGCTACACAGTCTACTGCCACGTAGTGCACCAAAAAGTCTTTGGTAATTTCATTGGCCACCGAACTGGATGTTGTATGGCTGGGGGACTGTTGGTTGCTTTATCATCGTTGTTGAATTCTTTTATCTTCGTAGACAAAAGTCTAAAGACCTACCAGATAATCAGTGAATTGTAGTTCATCTTGTCGGTACAACATGTGGTTGACGTGGTCAGAATTCGTAAAAATATTAGCTCTTAATATTCCAAGGTCAATTACGCACGCTACCTGCTGGCAAAATTTTCCAAAAGTCGGATACCACGAGCAATCTATATGGTATGGTCTAGCCCTCACGTGCTAGCAGCAATTTAGTTAGTGTGTGGTGTACTAGCTGAGAATTCCACAAGGCTAAACACAACATAGCACTCTGGATCGTTCCACGATTTAATAACATTGGTAATATGCTTGGACAAAGTTTACGTGACAGAGTGGTTGTTACTACGTATCAGCGAAACACATTATAACGAAGCACGTGAAAAAAATCATTTTGTTGGTTGTTACTTAAAGGCTGGTTGCCACCAAATTAGCATTGCAGCATATAGGCGTATCGAGTTCTCTCTCGCAGGAAGCAAAGGAATGCACAAAGTAAAACTTTTAAACGCAACAAACAAGCCACGTGACTCGTTAATTATTGCGTAAAAATTTGGTGCGCCCTCGTGCACCTGGAAACAAGCTATAAAGATTAACGATATTAGTGTCACTAGATGGCGCCACGGAAAAATATAAAGAAATTCCCCTAGCGCCATCTAGTGACACTCGTATCGTTAATCATTATAGCTTGTTTCCAGGTGCACGAAAGGGTACCACATTTTTACTCAATAATTAATGAGTCACGTGGCTTGTTAGTAGCGTTTAAATGTTTTGCTTTGTGCATTCCTTTGCTTTCTGCTAAAGAGAACTTGATAGGCCTAGATGCTGTAATGCTAATTTGGTGGCAACCGGCCTTTAAGTAATTTGTCCTACTTTCGAAGGTGTTCAGACTTTTCGTCCCAGGAATTTTCGTTCCCTAAGAGGGAAAAAAACGTTGTGTTTTGTTTCTTCGTGTACTAGTACTATTGTTTAAGCTGCTTTGTTAAAACATGATCGTACTTGTAAGCGCCGGGAGCCGGGTTCGATCCTGGCCCCATCCACTCCTGTGGTACCTAGTGGTCGTGTCGATTGTGGCATGTCAAAAATCCGTCTCTCGCCGTCAGTGGGTCAGATGTCCCAGAAGGATCCGTAAAAACAACTACGTGTCCTTACAGATGAATCAGATTACCGACTCTGCTTAAAAATGAGCAATGCTTTTTTTGCCAAAGGTCGTGTTGTTGTTCAAGGAGGTGTTTGAGTCTATCTTGTGTGTTGATGTACTCCGTTCTGACTCGTTTGGCTGGAGGCAAGCCCGTTACATCTTGCGTAATGAGTGTATGCACGAGGAAACATCGCACTGTAGTAGTGCACATATTTTATTATTACAGTATTTTTGTAAGTATATCTGTCCATATCTGCTAGTTAAATATATTTTGTGTGTGTGTGTGTGTCTTCATCAACATTTCATCCGATCCGATCTCACTTAAATGTAACTCCCCCCCCCCCCTCAACAGAAAGTGCTCCTATTAGAAAGCCACAGACACAAAGAAACAACACACAACATCCCCACCCCCCC
>JAHWFP010186736.1:0-12346 GCA_023313725.1 Lithobius niger | reverse complement strand
CCCCCCCCCCCCCTCCGAATCTTTATATGGCTAGTTTTAATACAGCAAGTTGTGATTTCCTGTTAGCATGAAAATACTGTGATTTCCCGTTAGCAGTCCCCCCAACCCAAGCTTGCTACCGTCAATAATGCTTACATTGTTTATATTTATTGCAGAGTACCTTTCGTAGACTTAAAATATTAACAACAAAGCATTTAACTGCAAGCTAAACAATCACCAGTAACGGTAGTACGTCATAATAATCAAAAGATTCAAAATATCCGCGGCTCCCTACGGCGCCTCCTACGACAATGTTAAAGCGCACATCTCTGGCACATACTGCAACGGCGAGCGCTAATTATTTAAAAAAAAAAATAGAATTTTCACAATTGTAGGTCAGAGGGTGTTAGCTTGGGTGTGAATAGCATTTAAATAATTCTAAAGCCTAATTTAAAGCCTAATTATTATCACCCGTTTTAGTTTCGTAAACGACAACAGTTAGGCCTATTGCTTCGAGGTTAAGCCTATTCATTCTTGCAGCACGGGATGGAGAGTCGGCAGTTTCCATAGCAATCCAGGAATGTTAAAATTATTACACGAAGCCAAATTATTGTTCCGTGTTGTGATATAAACACGTAGTCTGCCTTGTACGGTCGTCTTATATGAGAGGTTTCCTCCTGCAGCGGCGATTTGATGCTTCACATTTGAGATTCCCGTTGATAGTGTCAACGCCACTTTGGTTGTCATGTTTGCTAAATTCCTGCCAGTATTCTTTTTCACACGAAACGAATGTGAGTCGTTAACGAACCCTTCTGTTTTTTCCCCTTATGCTTGCCTTCCTCTAGTACTTAAAGTACTATAATCAAATGTTATTATTTCGTTGAGTTATGTCAAAAAAAGATTGTTAGCTGTAAGGAAGCTACGATGATTTATTTCGGCGTTTTTTTAAAGTTCACTTGATTACCAACAGCACAGTGTATGCATCGTAGGAATTCCTTAACTATTCACGATTCCAAATTTACAATGGTGAGTGTTAGAAATAAATTCGAAAATTTGTTATTTCTCCCGTAATAATTGTTCGATTTACGTCAAATTTTGGTTCAGCAATACTGTTTGGGGTATCAAGCGTTGTACCAAATTTCATTCCAATCCGATCTTTGGTTTGGGCTCCACCCAGACTAAAAATGTGCAACCAACGGACCAACCAACCAACCAACATTTTGCAATTTGGTGTCCGTTATAGGCTACGCTTCGCTCGCTCGCTCCGCCAATTATTATTATTATTATTATTATTATTATTATTATTATTATTATTATTATTATTATTATGCAGGCAGAATAAAATTGTTAAATCTTGTATTGATTTGATTTACGGAAAAACAAAATCTTGGACTTGTGCATCTTTCGTGGTCAAAATCAAGCTCGCAGACCACTATTTTACTGCTATCCAACTATGTAATAATAAGGACACACAATTTTTGGCCAGAAACAATGAATCCGAGGTTGTAAATACCTTTTTCAACCAAAAAGGAATTATCAAGCAACTCAACGTGCAAAACTGGGAATTTTTAAATAACTTTAAGGACCCAAATCTGATGTATGAGGCAATTGAACAAACTATAAATAATATTTATGAAAGAAATAAAAGATTTAAAAAAAATCCTGAACAGGAACTAAAACAAGGTCAGCATAAAACGTACAAAACAGAATGGATGAACCATGAACTATTAAAAAAAATAAATAAAAAAAATAAAATGTGGTCTAAATTATCTAAACAATGTAACCCTCCTACTGAGCAAATTGAACTTTATAAAAGCTTGAAAAATAAACTTAACCTCGAAATAAAAGCTGCAAAACAAAATTATTACCAACAATATTTCAAAAAAAATAAAAATAACAGCGCTAAAATTTGGGAAAAAATAAACGAAATTGTTGGTAGAACTAACAAAAAAAGTAAAAAAAATAGAATTGATGAAACAATTCGTTCGTCTTTCCCACTTGTCGGCAACTCTGTTATTGCTAATCAGTTTGCTTGCTTCTTTAAACAGGAAGTTCCAGAACTTAAAAAGCAGAAAAAAATACAAATGGCCAGGAGAAACTTAAATTCTTATGGAAGCATAAATAAAAAAGTGATTGCACATAACGCCCCTGTTATGAATAAGATAAACAACACAATTCAGATTATTAAACCAAACCATTTTGAGATCATATCGATTATTAATAATTTAAAAATAAAGAGTTCCTGCGGTTATGATGGTTTTTTCCTAGACCATTTTATTCAATCAAAGGAAAAAACAGCGCAATTTTTGGTTGCACTCATCTCTGTCATTATTGACTCAGAAATTTGGCCTTCTAAACTTAAAAGGCAGATAACTAGACCAATTTTTAAAAAGGGAAAAAAAAATGATTTTTGTAACTATAGACCAATTGCACTACTTCCTGTACTCGATAAAATCATTGAAAAATTTTTTGCAAACAAAATTTTAGGCTTTCTCTCAAAATACAAACTTATAAACAGGTGTCAATTTGGCTTCCAACCCAAAATGGGCACTTTGGATGCCTTAAGCAACATTAATAATAAAATTAACACTGCCCTTCATGATAGCAAACATGTAGGTACAATTGCAATCGATCTGAAAAAAGCATTCGATACCCTAGATATCGAAATTCTTGGGAAAGAATTATTTAATATTGGCATTAGAGGTAAACTGTTGGGAATTTTACTAAGTTTCCTGTTGGAAAGAGAAAGTAGCGTGAAAGTTGGTGAGGATCTAAGTGATTGGTACAGAATGCAATATGGAGTCCCGCAAGGCTCTGTATTAGGCCCAATTTTGTTCATTATATATATAAATGATATTACTGAGATTACTCTCCATTCGAGCATTTGTTTATATGCAGACGATATTTTCCTCCTTTCTATTCACAAAAAGCAGGACATTATGATAAAAAATTTACAATGTGATTTCGATAAAATAAGTAACTACCTGCGCGATAATGAACTTTTTATTAGTCAAGAAAAGACAATGTTCATGCATATAACCACTTCCCACACTGCCAGGCTTAACTGTAAAATATATTTACATTCTGAATCATGTTCCTTAACAGCTCCATGCAATTGTAAATCTCTGAAACAAGTATCTAATCTTAAATATCTCGGAGTTACTCTTGATGACAACTGGAAGTTCGACCAACATATTGATGAAATTATACGAAAAATCAGAGCAACTATTCCTTCACTTTACATGGTAAGATATTTCCTGGATAAACACTGCAAAATTTGTCTTTTTGATGCTTGGGTCATGTCAAATGTTAGGTATGCTTGCACAATCTTTGGTTCCACTTCCACATGTCATTTGACCCGCCTACAAAGGATCTTAAATAAAGCAGCCAAAGCACTCTTTAACTTACAGGAAAAAACCACACAGGAGGTAACACGCGAAAATAGGCTACTAACTTTTAGGAACCTTTATAGGCTTACAATTGTTTACAACAATTTCTTTGACAAAACATATCAAATAAGAATCGACAGACCACTAAGAAATAACAATGCATGGTTAAAAACACCAACTTGGAGGAATTCCTATGGCAAGAGATGCAATGCGCATATTGTTCCCTCGATTTTAAATGAAATTCCAAAAAATATAAGGGACAAATTATCACATAACAACATCAAAAAGATAATTAAAGAATGGATTCTTACTGAATAAAGAATTCTTATTAACAAGGCTCATATTTCAAAAGTCTTTACACCATGTAATAAAAAATATACATAAAAAAAAAAAAAGTTAAGAAATCTTGATTCTCTAAATGGGGAATCCAAGTGCGGATTGACGGTAAATCCTGACTTGTATAAATTTTCACAACATTAGAAAATTAAAAACTAAAACTAAAAACCTTTAAAGTAAATGCATTATAACAATTTAACAAATAAATAAATAAATAAATAAATAAATGAATATATGGATAACCTGCAGAATGTTACACTAGCCTACTACAAATTGATGCAAGTTAATATTACTCTGTATTGTTATGATTATTATTTTTTTTTCTGTTTTTGTATTGTTTGTATTTATGTGTTACACTAGACTACTACAAATTGATGCAAGTTAATATTACTCTGTATTGTTGATTATTTTTTTTTTCTGTTTTTGTATTGTTTTGTATTTATGTGCTGCCTCTCATACAAGCTCTCGAGCTTTATTGAGAATTTTTGTGCAATAAAGTATTATTATTATTATTATTATTATTATTATTATTATTATTATTATTATATCTTTCGGAAACTTCTAAACGAGTGCGATGTGGGGGCTCGCTTACTACGCCCGGAAAATTGTCCGAAACATGTTATTAAAATGTTTACCAGTGAATTTTAACCACGACGTGCACATTCTGCAAATGAAAAAGGGTTAACAGAAGAGGAGGATTTCAAGTTGTTCATTTGTAAAATCTTGGTATCGCTGGATTTTTGCATATCCATTTTGCTCTTTATCTGGAACAAATTTAAAAAAAAAAACCATATTATTATTAATATTATTATTAACTGCATTGCGTAAAAGACTCCTAAAAATAGACGTTTCACATTACCGTTTCTGCTTAGTATATTACATTTAATTTGATATAGCGTTCGTCGAATGTGAATACCTAGAAATCGCATCTTTCTTTAATGTTCGCCTAAAAATAATAACAAATAAGTAATAACCAGAATTACATAAAGGGAAGCTTCTAATAAAGCTACGACGTTTGTTTTATTCGCTCTCGCTTAGAATATAGTAATGCAAGTTTTCAAATTATCAAGTATGAGCCCCGATTTGAAAATTCAGACCTATTAAAAACGATCCAGGCAATTCATTTCGACCTGGCCGTCTCCAACGTGGAAACGTATTGATTTTTTTCCCCCACCCACATCTTTTGCTTCTGCCTTTGTAAATCCTTCATCGTCTGGGTCTTCTTTTCATCCAACGTTGATATTTGAACGTAACTTTTTTCGCCGTCACTAACATCTTCAACGGCCAAATTCCCCAATGTCTTTTTAACCAGGACTCCGACGTCAGGCTATGGGTTGAAACTGATTACACTTTTTGACACGGTGACTCGACATGGATATACAGCGACCCGATTTGACCTGATGACTCAATGTGGCTCATTCTGGTAACTCAAAGTTAGGGCGCGTTTACGCAGCGACTCGTCTTGGCAATCTCGCAGCTGGAACTCAATCGCGATGGCAAAGGAGACATTGCCATGGTAACAACGCTATATGGATTAGCTAAATCCGACATCGTTTGAGTAAATACTTGCAGTCTTATAATCCGTGCCAATAATGTAAAGAATTCCTCATGACGAAACAATTTTCCCAAACACTTCTGAACTCACGGTATTTGCTGTTTTCGTTACGAGGCGGCAGACATAAAACCGCCGCCATGTTGGAATTTGAGGTGATTTCTAGCTTCTAACTGCGAGAATGCAAAAGCCAGTGGTTGCGTAAACGTGCCCTTAGCCCATAGATCCCAGTGACCCAACTTTGCAGAAAGTACATTGCTGTCGGTCAGAATCTGTGGATCTTCACGGGATATGGCTCAGGGAATTCGGTCGGTGACTAAGCCGACGATCAACAAAAACATGACCCATTCAGTGGCGTTGTAACAGGGTGGTAAGGACGGCAGAATGTCGACGGCCCCCGACCCCAGGGGGAACCTGAAAGAAAAAATATATTAAAAAAAATAGTTTAATAAAAAACTAATTACAGTTAAAAAAAAAAAAGGCTTTAATTTGCTTTTATGAGGTTTTTAGCAAGGAGAGTTTTCGTTGTGCTGCCACGAACGAATGGAGTGTAGTCTGTCTCTGGAGCCGACGACTATGCAGACAGGGCTCCTTTTGTGAAAAGTGAAACTACGGACCACTTGGCTGTAGTACGAAAACATGGTTCCTATTTTCACAATAACAAAAAAATTTGAATAAGTAAGACTTCGGACATTTTTCACCCATTCTTTTTAATGGCCCATTATGTACAGCCCGGGGGCGTGGGGGGGGGGGGGGGGAGGGGCTAATTTGTCACCGGTCCCGCCAACGTAGGTACGTCACTGGAACCATTCCATCTCCGCTGTGGGCTTTTATAAGTGATTTCCAAAGTTTTATGCAAGTAGATGACTAACATGAAAAATGCTAGTCGTTTTATGGCGAGAATATACCGTCATAATTTTCTAACGGGAATTAACCATGGGTTAATAGTATGCCAACAGGAAGGCAATAAACGGCAGCCACCAGCCAATCACGCCTCTTTAATACAGATAAAACAAACGTACGCGGTATTTTATCATACAATACAGTCAGCTTTGTCCCTTCATGTTGTTTTTATGATCGAATTGTATGGTTACCTGGTCTCCGCCAAATGATACGTAAGTATGACAGAACTACATATGGTAGGCCTAAACCAATTTCTAAACATATACGACATACCTCATAGTCAGATGAGGTATGATCCGGCTTCCCAGCAATGTATGATTAAACTTTTTTTAACGTGTTGCCAGAACGATAAGTCAGCATCAGTTTTCTGCCCAATCACGTTAGGCGGCCCAATCTCTGCTAATATCGAAGCGTGGTGGTAGAAGCAACAGGAGTATTTAAAATATTAACAGCGGTACCTAAACGTACATAGTTGAAAATAAATTAATTGGCGGAGCGAGCAAAAAAAGAGCGTAGCGTAGCCTGTAACGGATGCCGAATTGCAAAATGTTGGTTGGTTGGTCGCACTTTTGCTGTCTGAGTGGAGACCAAACCAGAGGGCAAGTTGCAATGAAATTTCCTACATTGCAAGATGTAGCCCCAAAAATATTGCTAATCTCGAATTTGCCGCAAATTGATCAATTATAACCCAGGAAATTACGATTTTTCCAATTTATTAGTATAACACTTGCCACTGCAAATTTGGAATCCTGAATAGTTAAGGAATTCCGATGAAGCATACACTGTGCTACTGGTAACCAAGTGAACTTTTAAAAACCATCAAAATAAATCATCGTTCCTTCCTTATAGGGCAGTGACACAACGTAGTATTATTGTATATAACTCTATGGTGGAGCCAGTAACTGGGTTAGCTGCAAGGGGCACTGGAGGGGAAAAGAAAGTCGTTTTACTAAAGCCAATGCTATTAGACTGGATTTCTTAAGCCTATAACGCGCGATTTTTGTTGTTGGAGAAAACAACGTTCTTTTAAGCCTAAGAAACCCGCTCTCAAAGCACTGTCTTGACTAGAAGTGCCGTTGTTTTCCGTTACATTTTAATCTAGTGCACCTTGTAGCTATTACCTCCAAATGGTGTCTCGTAGCCAATATGACGTCACTTGACGCTGCTCTATAGTTAACAGTTTTTTTCTCTGTAACTCAACGAAATAATTACGTTGGATTATCGCATATTAACCACTAGAGAAAGGCAGGCAAATGACAAAAAAAAAAAAGGATTCGTTAACGACTTATATTCGTCTCATGTGAAAAATAATACTCGGAGGAATTCATCCAACATGGCGGCCGAACTATCGTTTACACTATACGGAATCCCAAATACGAAACCACAAATCGCCTCTGCGTGATACAATTGCTTATATAAAACGAAAGAAAACAGCAGATGACGTGTTTATACCGCAACACGGAACAATAACATACCTTCGTACAGTAATTTCAAGATTCGTGCTATCGCTATGGATACTGAATTCTCAATCCATTGTTGCGAGAATGAATATGCGTAACCTCGAACGCAATAGGCCTAATTTCTCAGCTGTTGTCGCTTACAAAATTAAAACTGCAGCTAAACATTAGGTCTAAGAGTTTTGAAAGCTTTAGAATTATTTAAACGTTATCTTCACACTCAAGCTAACACTGTCTTACCTACATATTGTGATAATTTCAACTACAAAGTTAGGTTCGCAGATGTTATGCCTCCAGAGGTGTCACTTCAACACTGTCGTAGGAGACAGCAAAGGGAGCTGAGGATCTTTTGAATCTTTTGATTATTGTGAAGTACTATCGTTACCTATGTAGGTTGCGCTCGGTGTATCGCTAAACTCGGTTTATGGTGTCAGGACTCTGCGCAGGAGATTGGGGGTTCTACAAGGCGACCCAGCGGTTCCAGTAGGTTTTCCCCGGAAATTTTGGTACCGCTATTGTTGTAAGATTTATTTCGGTTAATGTTGAAACCATGCCAGCCCAACGAAGCCCCACGGATTACGTCACTTGCGAATTCAATTCCAAGATTAAGGTGACGTCATGTTTTAGCTACCTATTGTAACTTTGAAAGTGATTTCTATTGTTTGCTGAATGATGTTGTGTGACCAATTATTGTAACAACATGTAACATGCACATTACCTGTAGTTTGTACGTCGTCAGTTGTAATGGCTCGAGCTAGCTTGGTGCTCACAACAATTAGGGGGTGAACCGAATTATAATTCATTCCGCCACTGTCCTCCAACGATCCCAGCCCACAACGTAATTTCGGCCAGCTTAACTAGAATAATTTCCCTATTTTTCCCTTAGTCCCCAAATGTAACATCAAACCAGACCAACCCTGTTGTTTGGGAATCACAGCAACCGCGTAGAGGGCAGACTAATTACTGAAAACAAACCATAACCCGAATACCGACGCATTTCTCTCTAATCCTAAGTATGCCTAGACACCCTGACATTCCAAGTTAGGTAAATTGCCCCGCGTCCGTTTACGCAACGAGATCTTCTCGCTCGCCGAAAGCTATTTGCTAGAGAACCGTTACTTATTTACGAATAATTTCTCGTTTCTATTAAATGAATGCGGTAATAGACAACAAATAAAATGTATTATAAATAACAACACGACAAAGAACAAAGTGCAACAGTCATTTTAAACATTGCTACAACATTGTTGCCATTTCACGCTATTTCCAAAATTTGCTCTTCTCGCTGAAAAAAAACACAGCTCCAAGCAGTGATCAAACGACGGCAGAATAAATAGCAACTCGCAGCGAGAATTCAAAATCCAACATGGCGTCCATTTCGTAGTTATGGAATCGAAGACAAACCATCGAATGCCGGCATTCAGGAATCTGTCCGTCGTCGTGTACTGCTGTAAAAATTGTTTTCTTGTTGTCATAAATCGACGCTGTCATGTTGCACGAATAATACGTCGTGTCGCGAGGCACGAGGAGAAAATTTGCGTCCGCGTTGTTGCCATGGTTACTACGTATAGACAACTCGAAAGCCGCATTCTCCGACAACGGCGAGAAGCAGCCAACAGATTTAGTATTGATCAAGTAAAAAACTAGTAAGCGAGAAAATTGTCCTTGCGTAAACGCGCCCTAAGTCAGGCGAGCCTGAACATTCCAACGTTCCTTATTATAATAATTAAAACATCATGTGGTCTTAACCTAGACTTTTGCGTCTTTTTCACCAGCCTAGCTTAAACTGAAATCTGGCCCACGTGTAATTTTGTAGCTCCTCCCTTAGCTGTGGCGTTAGTGGTGGGCGCTCAGTCGGACGTACCAATAATCGCCACAATGTGTTCCCTGTGTCCCCTTGCTCTCTGTTCGTGTGCTCTGTTCTAGTGCTGCAATTACGGGGTTACGGTGTTACGGTGCTTCAGTGTTCTTTTAGCGCTGAGTAATATCGGGGACTGTACCGTGTTAAGTAGCGGAAGTAAGGTTAGTGTAAGGAATTAGTGTAAGGTTTGGCAGGCCTGTGTGCTCTGTAGCAATAAAGTAAAATAAAATTACTGATGATTGTTTGGCTTGCAGTTTTTTTTTGTTTTTTTTTTTACATTTTCACGAGCCTTATGTCAGCCGAAAGCAATTAATGCTTGAATGGCTCAATTTTGAACATTACCAGATTTTTTAGAGAAGAAGAAATCTGGTAAAGGGATGTGCCAGCCCGGGGATTCGATCCGGGAAACCTCCGATCATCGTCGGGGCCGAAAGATTGTCCAGAATACATCCCATAGCCGCTGAAGGAGCATGGTAGCCTCTCACGCTACCCTGGCCGGCAGTCCTGGCGGGGACTTTGCCAAGGTCCCCTTTCCAGGGATCCGCAAACCTTTAGCACCCAGGCTGAGCTATCTCACCGCTCAGTCACGATGACCACAATAGCCATAAAGTTAAATGCTTTATTATTAATATTTTAAATCTAGGAAAGATACTCTACAATAAATCTAAACAATCTAAGCATTATTAGCAGTGGCACACTCTACGCCAGATTAACCTCGGCGGCTAACGTGGCATTTTACTTCTACTATACTAATAAACAAGACAGAAAGCTAATCGGTTCATACGGTTTAAATAAATACAGATGCAAACCTGTTTACGTTGCTTTTTTGGACTTATATGTCAGACTGTCCCAGGCAGTGTGACATTTAAGTCCGGAAGGCACCGTAAATAGGTTTGTATCTGAATTTATTTACTGTTAGACGGTGGCGATGGCGGAAAGCGGCTGCAAATAACGAAACAGAAACTACAATACGCGGGAGGAAACGAAAGCCTCACAAAATTAATATGAAACGTAGCTTAGGCCTACCTAAAATTTAAAAAAAAGAACCTAAAACATGAAAAGTACAGGCAAACAGCTTCACACCAAAATGCAAAAAGCTCAAACGTAACAGAGAGGGTATGGCACCCATATTTCTAAGGAAAATTAGCAAGTATTGCAATGTCGTTAAAATGAGAGTAAGTACAAATTTAAAATAAATTTCTGTCCGCTCCGCCTACAATAGGCTC
Source organism: Lithobius niger (assembly GCA_023313725.1). NCBI lineage: Eukaryota > Metazoa > Arthropoda > Chilopoda > Lithobiomorpha > Lithobiidae > Lithobius > Lithobius niger. Next base: position 1,643 of record JAHWFP010186736.1, on the reverse strand, counting down.
AAAGCCTGTTTCGTAGTAATAACTGTCGTAAACCTTCGTAATGTTACAGGTCATGTTTTTTAAATGTAAGAAACAATATTTTTATTAAAAATAAAACACATATTTACTTTGGTTGACACGCCGTAACTGGTACTATATAATGTTCGTTCTGAACAATCGTTATAGGCTACTTTTGGCAACTAGTGATAGATCATTGGCGACTCGAGCGTAGTTTAGATATCGAAAATAGTTCTCAACCCTTCGTTACCTCTCTAAGCTGATAAAAACACCTCACGCAAGCGCTAGATATTTTGCAGCTTCGGAAAATAACTCGGGGATGAAAACATTTATCGATAAAAAAAAAAAACTACGCCCTCTTCACATTACTACTGAAAAAATTCTAGTTCATAAATTATTTTTAGACCAAGTTAAGTTTGAAGATATGATTTGGACTATAATAAAATGGGCTCCGCTCACAAAAATAATAATAAAAATAAAACTAAAAAAAAAAAAAAAAAACAGAAAAATTCTATGCAATGAAGACCGTTTCATAGTGATGCGAAAATCAGCTAAAAGAGTTTTCAACTGATAAATATCGCAGAATTTAATAAGATTTTCACCAGCAGCAGTGGCAAGTGGTAGAAACGGTCAGTTTTTTTTGTGTGAGGGCAGAGGTGGGGGTTCCGATGGACTTTTGCCTTATATGGTAAAAACTGCATTCATATTTTTTTTAACGAACGGGATCCTCCACTGGGCTTTCACGTTGTATAGCAAAAACTGCATTTTTTAAAATTAAGTGGGGGGATGGGGCGTTCCTCCGCCTTGCATGGGAGAAACAGGAATATTTTTCATTGAGGGGAGGGGAGTAGGTGGTAGCCACCGCTCAGCTCTTGCCTTGTATGACAAAACTGCCACTCTTTTTTTTATAGATGAAGGGGGCACCACATGGGCTCTCACCTTGTGCGGTAAATTATTTTTAACGAAGAGGGGGGGGCTTCCACTGGGCCCCTAATTTGAAGTGATGCCCCGGCCTGTACTGTATAGATGGGACTCTGTCAGGCTCCCCTTGCAGTCACTGACCAAATCAATTTTTCTGGAATCTAAACGGAGCTTTGCCAATACTACCTACGACCATCTACGGTGGGTATATCCAGTTGAGGTCTAAACTAGTCCCGAAGTAGCTTAGCCCTGGATCTAACTAACCCTCGACCTGGGAGTTAGTGGACTGCAGAAAAAAGTTGGTGATATCCATGTTGGACTGAGTTTGGGTTTTGTTAGCTCTGTACTCCTTAGCCTTCGACCTTTACGCTAAATTAGCCCTCGATATACTTTTGTTAAAATGTTGTTAAAGCTCAGGAATAACCCTAATCCTGGATGGATATCACCGCTTTTTACATCTCGGGGCCAACTACTTAGTATTAAGTTAGTCCTCGACCTACAGGCTTAATTTTGCTTAGCCCTCAACTTATTTCGCGTTGGATATCACCATTTCCCTTATTACCGAGCTTAACCCAAGGATTAAATTTAAACCTCAACTGGATATCCCCACCGCTAGTGTCCACCCTTGATTTAAGTTCGTATTGGCACATATTTTTACTTTAAGTTCGACTCAAGGGCTTGACGAACGATAAAATGAAATCTTACGCTTCACGACCCCTTCAAGT